>OMNN01052836.1:0-12495 GCA_900302755.1 Chromis chromis
GACACCCAAATAAACATTGTCCCAGAACAAGCACACTCCCTCATGCAAATGGAAATCCCAAATGTCACTGGCCTACCCCCGCAGGAAAATGCACCCCACCACATGGCAACAACATCAACCAATCAGGAACATCTTGAGGAACATGACAATGGCCCAAGATGTTGATTTGACCTCCAAACTTCCTAGACCCCATTCTGATCAAGCATCAACAGGATGCAGTGGAACAAGTTGGATTGACAGAGGCCCCACTGCACAAGCCAGAGTACCCAAAGGATCCACTGCCAACGTCCTGGTGCCAGACCCCATAGGACACCCTGAGAGGTCCTCTTGTCCATGCCCAATGGTTCAGAGGGACCAACATAATATTAGGCAGGTGGTCATAATGTTATGCCTGATCGGTGTATACTATGAAAAGCTGCCATTTTTTCCCAGTGTAGGAAACATCTGTGTTCATTTGGAAAAATATTGTGCTTATTGATTCCGATGTTTTTGATTTTTGTATATAAATTACCAAAGAATTTTATTTTTTTTAACCATTTATACCATTATACCTGTGTCGTACAGGACAGAAGACATTAATAGGTGTTTTTTGAATTCCTGCACTTCTAGTCATGGTTGTGCTGTTTCCACAGAAGAGCAGGACTTTATATTGCAGTGAAAAATTAGCCCACAGTGACTAAAAATGTGATGGGAGCAAAAAAACACCCAGAAAATGTTCAGAAGGTGAAACATGAGATAATCAACCAGAAATGCCAGTTTTGATTATAATGAATTAATGAGAAAAACCATCAATTATATCACATTGATGCAGAAAAGATACAATTTTGCCTTTGAGGACAGAAGTTTACTCACAGACACAGAGCACATGGCTGTAAAATGTCAGCTTTTTGAAAGAATTAGTTTTTCCTTTGGGTTTAAAGATGGCACTGCTGGATGGTAGTTCAGGTCTTGCAAATGCTATCATGCTAACATGCAAGCATAACAAGCATTACACTAGCACTGCCATTGAGAGTATTAGTTAGTACACTGATGTTAGAATGCCTTTTTGCTCAAATCACTCCATAGGCTACCATAAGTGCCTCAGCACAGCCTCACAGAGCTGCTGGCCTGGCTGTGGACTCAGAGTGTTACTGTTAAGCTTTTCATGGTACACTGGACAGGTGTTTCAGAGACTTATGTGACACTTGCGGTAGAGGAAACAAATCAAGACACCGTGTCAGGAATGTACACCACAGGAACGCTGCTCATCAGAGCTGGCTGAAATGTTGCGGCAGACTTTGCCGTCATCTCCGCCTTGCCACGCCGCATCAGCTTTTGTTAGGCAGAAATGCATTTCAGTCCGTGCGATTTTATGCAATGTCGGTTAGTTTTTGGGTGCTCAGCTGAACCGCTTGCTTTGCTTGACTGACAGAGCTGATTCTGCAGCCACACACACATGCTCAGTACGGAGCACTGCTCGCTGTGCAGTGCAGAGCAAACATTTCTGGATGAAAAGCTTGCACATCTCCTCTCTCTTCAAAGCTTTACAGATTGTGTTGATGGATGAAGAGCTCAGAGTGTAAAATGTTCTCTAATCTGCCCTCCCTCACTGCCTTGTTCCTGCTTACCACTCTCCATCCTGCTCCTTTCTTTCCTCTCCTTGCATATTTCTGCAAGCAAGACAAATTTTTCCTTTCTTATTTTGGTTAAAACAGCTTTTATTTTGTAAATGTAGCAATGCAGCTTCATTTATAAATGTCATAGTTCAGATATCTGGCTGCAGATTTTATACACGGCCATGACAGCATTCTTGTGACCACAGAGTGAATCGTCTGCAAGGAAAGCAGGAGAGAAAGGCAGATCGGCTGATTTTTTTTTTATTACTTAAACAAGAAAACAAAAACATCAGAATATTGCAAATATAATTTGGCGGGACTTGGATCTAACAGCAGATATGTGGTGATGGCTTCACCCTTCCCTCCTGCTCTCTTCTTGTCTGTATCATCTACTCCATCCCTCCTCCGTCCCTCTGCTTCCCAAAGATTGCTCCCTTTAGACCAGGTTCATGTATCATCGCTTCCCATCCCTGTCCTCCTCCCTCTTCCCTCCCTCCCACTCTCGTTCCGTCCCTCGCCGTCTGTCTTTTACCCTCCTCCCTCCCACTCGTTCTCCATCTCTCTGATTACTCCCGGCAGACATGGGCTGCAGTGTATTCCCCGTAGTTGTTTTGTTCCATGAAAGAACTGAGGAGGGCACATTTCCCAACTCATTAGCCGACTGACATGAAGACTAGACTACAGAGCTCCTGGATTTCACTGCATGTAGAGCAACGTGGAGAGGTCCCTGCTAGATGGATGAGGAAGAAGGGAGGCTAAGAGGAATAACAGATGAACAGTGATACAGCAGAGCAAGCCAAGAAACCAGAGAGACATGGACAAACTGACTGAGCCAATATTATCCAGTGAAATAAGCTGTACATCAGTATGTCTAAGTATATGTTCAGATGATAATACCAAACAATAAATCAGAAATAGCTCACATGTGTTAACCTTGTGAACTCCAAGCTGTTCCTGGGCATCACATTTTTAATAACTGCATCTAACTGCATCTCTATGAAACCAGCAGAACCATGGATAGAAGTAGAGACAACTAAAACATGTCTTTTATGCAGGATAACCATGTTGTAATAATAAAAAAGAAAGTTTAATTGCTGTGATTATGTTTTGCAAAAAATTTAAAAACGTGGAATTAGTGCCCACAGGTGTTATAGATATTTCACAACTTAAATTTGACATCTATTTTCATACCTCTGCTCTGTAAAAGCACAGCCTGCAGTTCAGCCCAGTTCAGTCCAGTTCAGCCAAAAAAAAATGACTACAACTGCATCAAGGAGCACAGAATTGTTCGTTTTTTACAAGATCCGGTTAATAGAAACATTTTTTTGGGACAAATATTTAATGGAGGCATCTACAGTTGAATCAAGTTCTTTCAATAAAATATCACAATTTTAAGGGTAGATTTAGTTAATTTTCAGAACAAAACTGAAAGTAACACATGAAAAATTCAAGGATTGTCAGAAAGATGAAAATATGACAGTTATTTCAGTTTTTACAATTACTTGCTCTGATAAATGGTGTAATTTTGGCAATTTAAAAAAATTATAACACGCCTTTTAGACTTAATGGGTTTCGGGGTTTGAGGTTAAATACATAAAAAAAGAATTAGTCATTCAAAAAATGTGTACACATAAACGCATAACATAACATCAGGCTTACTGTCTTTGCAATACCTCTCAGAATACCAGATAAAAATTTGACCAGTACTACGCCAACACCTGACAGGACCACAATATGTGTAATAAAGTGCATTTAGCTGCTTTACATCTGTTACATTGAACGGAAACTGAAATATCTAGTGTGGATTTCAAATGCAAATGTTGTCCACAAGGGTTGCCATACAGTCTGAGAAAAGGCACTCACTTTTCAGCTTCTTTGTGCACACTAGATACCACAACATGGAAACCAAACATCTTGAGTTAAGAGGGTACATTATGATTTTTTTTTTTTTAAGTATGTCTTGCAGTGTTTTTGATTTGAATTCAGCTCACTGCCTTTGCTACAATTGATCTACTCCACCGTGCTCAGCTGCAGACTTTCTCATAAAAGGATGGAGATCATCTTTGAAAATGTGGTCTGCAAGAGAGGAAAGGATTAGTGTGCCGCAGTAGGGCAGGGATTGAGAGATGCAGGTGTAGAGATTGATGAAGGGGGGATTTAATTCGTGCTGTCCTGCCTGGTTTCTGGCTCGCTCGCTGTTCGGAAAACACAGTGTAGTTGGCCGGCTTTCGACCCCCCTCCTCAAACCCACATGCATGCGTCCAGGTCTGACAGACTCATACTCCCTGATAAATGCCAACACAAACCTCATCATGCACCGAGCACATGACTGCCAAGTCGAACACGCGCGGTGCCAGCAGAAGTTAGCAGGCATGTGCAGTTAGCAGTGGGAGAGGCCGCCATTGTCCAAAACAATTATCCCATTATTACCTCCATTTCGCCTTCTGATAAAAGCCTTGCTGCAGTCTGCCGCCTCCACAGAAGGCCTTTCGCTGTTCGTCAGGTTGGAGGTAATTACTGCTGTGGTTTGAAACCTCACGCAGCCTCCTGCTCCGAGTGTCGCTCCTCGTTGTTTTGTATAGATGACTAATAGTACGCTGATTGTAGGGAGCATTCGTAGTCTTCGTCTGATCTCAGTTAAACACCCACAATGATGCGCACACACGGTCTCAAGTGAACAATAGGTGGAACAACTGATTCATCTTCGCTACTAGTATTATGCACTGTGGTGTGCTGCTTATGGAGCGAGAGCATCAGAGGGAGGGATGCCAGATGCTTTTTTTTCTGTTAACGTGGGAGAAACCACATCTCAACTTTCTCTGCTGCACTTACAGTACAGCAGGTGTTATAAAAACACAGATAGAAATGCTTCTATCTGAGCATCAACACCCTCTGTGGTCATCTATTTTTTTTTTTTTAAAACACTATGCATTTAAAACTGCTGCATATTTAAGGCTTGCTTTTCCTGAAATCAGAATCAGAAATACTTTATTGATCCCTGAGGGGAAATTGTCTATGTTACAGTTGCTCCCATTCAATGTCAGAATATAAACAATATGAAATATAGAGATAAACATAAGTACAAATATATTATGTACTATAATAAAATAATAAATACAAGTATATTTTGTCAAAGCAGTGGTCCTGTTGCAGCAGATTTTGACCTAAATTTTACACCCATGTGCATCTAAAAGTTGTTCAAGTCACATACAAGAAGAACAAGTCAGGAGAAAACATGACAAATGCTGCTGATTTTGCACTATGGAAGCAAAGAAGCACCCAAAAGTTCAACTACAGTCTCTGACAACACATACAGACAGAATACAGAATTTTAGCAAGGAATTTGAACCACACCAAAACGCATTGCCAGCAAGAAACTACATCTTTTTCCTTTAGAGAGAATATGAAGGAACAAAATGCAGGAAATGCATTATGTGAATGTATTCATGAACAGGCAACCTAAGGCACACATGCCTAAGGGCTACTTATTTCTACTTTCTACACATTGCTATTCATTTTTAACAAGTTCTGAGCTGAGTTGAATGTTGTAATAGACTTGCATTGTTATTATCTGTACCTCAGCAGCTGTGGTTTCGCCCAAAGGCAGGTTAGAAAGTAATTGGTGACAAAGGTGTGAATTAACCTGTTCAGGGGTTTAGTGTGGCCTTTGCTACTAATCGTTTACTGTTTCTTTGTCTTTTCTATCCTTATCCCTCTTTTGCTTTGCACATCTTTCTTCCTTAATTTCCTCTCCCTCTCATGATCTGTCGAATTCGCTCCCTCGTTCGGCATTTTGCTTCCTTTCACCCACTTCCTCTTCTTTCTCTGCCTCTCCATCGTGTCATAACAAGCCAACAATTGGCAGCAGTCTGCTCAGACTCGCTCATCAAACTCTATGCTGGGAAGCGTTTTACAGCACTTGTAGCACAAACACACTTACAGTTATAGCCGCGCCAGCTCCTGTTGGCAGATACTAACAGACGCCTTATTGTTCAAGATTGGCTTCTGATTAAATGAACCAGCCAGAT
Organism: Chromis chromis; assembly: GCA_900302755.1. NCBI lineage: Eukaryota > Metazoa > Chordata > Actinopteri > Pomacentridae > Chromis > Chromis chromis. Next base: position 5,624 of record OMNN01052836.1, read on the forward strand.
GTGATCCCTGGATCGTGGAGCCTTGGCGTGCACACAGACGTGAAGTGTGCACACTTTTGAGTTGCAGGCTGTCATTGTTATTATGAATTGAAGTGTTCGGTTTAGACCTCAGCTGGATCGGATGGGTGTATTAGCTTCATGTGAGCAGGAACATCAGGAATCAGTGTAAAACAGACAAAAAAAGAGGATGCTGCTGAGAATAGCAGCATTACCAGTGTACAGCCTCCATCGTGCTTTACGTACGTCTTCACGCTCTACTGAACCACAAACACAGTCCTGTTTAGGTCAGTGTGCTGTCCCAAAACCCTTAAAGTCGTCTCAAATCGGAATCCTTTGCCAATGCAAAGAGTTCCCTCGCGTCAGCTGCCATATGAGACACTGACAAACAGGCTGGACAGACAGACAACTTTGTGGCTAGAGTGAGAGGCAGACAGACAGATAACAACAGAGACAGACATCACTGCTGGGTGAGTGATATTCGGGATGATTTAGAAGTCCAGATGGCATCCGTTCTGCTCTACTTCTTGTTTCAGATCCCATATCAAGCCGTACCTCAAAGGACAGCACACTTCAATTGCTGTCTCTCTATCAGTATCAGCAGATATGAATACATATACATAAATCATCTCTCCTATCCAATGCAGTCGATATATATACATGGAATATTTGAGTCAAATTCTAACTGGATGTCCTGTTTTATCTCAAAGGTCAAAGCCGAGAGGAAATCTAATTTGTGATTACAGAAAACGAATCCTGAATCCATCTAAGATTGACCATCCTATCTCGTTTTGATACAAGGACGCTGCAGCGGCTGCATCCAAACTCTGTTGTTGGACTTAATAACTCAGTTGTCAGGGGTTGCCAAGACTAAAAAGGATTTCTGAGGCTGATCGATGGCCAACAAGCGCATGCAGTCTGACACTATTAAATCTCTTGGCCCTCATATTCTGATGCAGCCGGACTTGTTTGTATCAGTCAGTTTTTCAGATTTTGTTTTTCAAAGCCACCACAGTACCAGATATCAATAATAACAATCCATAATGTTTTGCATATACCAGGCATGTTCTCCGTCACCACACTGTCTCATTCAGTTCTGTTTTACACGTTGTTTTTATATCAAGCTGAAGTTTCTTTAGGCTTAATTGGTTGGTTGGAAACTGCCTGTGAACATAATTATTATACCCGCCTTTTGTTTTGATAGCGAGCAGGATCTCTCTTAAATGTGTCAGCATGTTTCAATGAAATTTGGTGGGAAATTAGGCCATAGCCCAAGGAAAAAGTAATTAGTGTCTGGTGCTGATCCAGTGGTTTTTAAAGGATTTCTTCACGCCGCAAGATAAGACATTTTTTAAAACCATAACTGGCACACGTATCAAGTGACTGGCTAGGACTGTGTGTGTTTTTAAATGAAAAATTAATTGTGCCTTCAAAATAATACATTTTTAAGATTAGTGCTTTCCAGTTTTTCCAAATTACATGACTAGTAAGTGGAGTCAATCCTCAGTAGTTTACAGAAGTACATGAAAGGAGAACTACAAACATGAAGGCATAAAACAGAGGAGATTGTGAAGCACAGACCATATTTCATCAGCAGTGGTAGTAATAATACAGCTGCTACTTTAGATTTGAATCAGGTATCATTATCATTACCTTTGATACTGTCCTCGGAAGAAAAGTTACAGAATCAGTCATTTGAAATTATTTCCAACAAAAGGCAAACATTTTTTAAAGCCACACAGTCCATGAGGGAGGAGGTCAGGGTTGATGGATGTCTTAACAAAACATGCAGCTCTGAAATGGGAGATCGCTATTTGCTTGACAGTCAGTGTTAGTTTCATTTAACAATGACTATGATTAGCCAAGTAGCTATTTTAACACAATGATTATTTTCCTCCTTTTGTGCTTTAATTTAACCAAACGTTTAGCATAATTGTGTCAGAGGCGCAGACAAATGATGTCGTCCTGCTGATATAAGGGCGTCAAATCAGATACTAGTGAGTATCATTCTGCAGGATATTAGTTTTGGGGGACACTGTGGACTCTTTAGTCTATTATGATTATGAATTTAAGATAATGATCTAATTTTTGGTTGATCTTAGAAAGTCTAGACAGCAAAAAAACAAATTAAATGACATTTTTGCAAATTGGATCCAAACCCCATTTAGAGGTGGTCTGAAATGCAGTTATGATCATATTTCTTCAGCTGTGTCTCAGACTGGACACTCTACCAGCTCAAAATGGATTTATTAGTGTCTTGCAACATGAAATGCAGCATTAAATATAGAATAACAGAAGTTCTGAGCAGAATTCATGCTGCTACAAGCAGAGCACTATGGAGGACAACATGGAAAACAACAATTGAAGGATGGACGTCAAATTAAATTGTCTGCTTGCACTTTGTGGGGAGGTTTCTGAATAGACAAAGCAGGAAGGAATCTCCACCTGACGCCTACAATGTTACCACAGCAACTCATGCAGTTAGGTTTGCAAATAACAGTGCAGACAGTCTGCCTGAAAGATTGGATTTGAGAGACAAATCTGATTTGTCTGCAGTCTGCACAAAGCCTGAGACTCATTCAAATAACAAATTTCTGCTGCATCTCAGCTGCTTAATGGCAGATGCTCGGGTTCACATCCCGACCATTTCTGCTCATTCTGCTGCAGCAAAGAATCAAAAGATGAAAAATGGAGACAGAAAAACCAAGAAAAAAGCCAGGCTTTTATGTTTCCATGTTGAAAATGATAAACTGAGGAAAGAAAGTGAGCAGTCATTGTGCTCCTTGTCCTCAGCCAGAGTCCTTCACTTTGCTGCTGTGTTTTTTTGACAAGTTGAGCCATGGGAGCAATTAGGAGACAGACAGACTCCGGATGACTGGTCTGACCCTCCACTCCGGACTTCTCTGTTGTTTCCTCTCACTTTAACATCCATCCTCACAAGTGGTCTACCTTGTTACTCTTGCTGTAGTTGCTGTCCAGATATCAGTGGTATCACTCTCACTGGATTAGCCAACACAGGACTTTGAAATTGAGAAATTGTTTAGTATTATTCATCTTTTGTTCATCCTTTGACTTCCCATCCATCAATAAAAAGGCTAATAAGTCAGAAAGCATGCCCATTGTTGCATCTACCACATTGTTTCTACTGTGTTGACTGACATATTTGATTCTTCTTCTTTTGACTGGTGAAAATGGTGCAGTAACTTTCCAGCTATGATTAGAGCAAGAGGGAGCTTAGATCATCATCTATTTTACCCGCAAAGCTCTTCTCTTCAAGACAAATCCTCACGCCCCCCCCTTCCCCCCCAAACTCCTCCACACTCCCCACTGAATTTTATGCCTGCTTCAAAATCTCTCCATCGACTCTCTGAGTACAGAAATCCTTTCTATCCGTCCCCTTAACTTTTATATCTCATATTTCTTCTCTGAACACTTGTCTCTGGTGATCAGTTTGACGGTATAATAGGACTGTCAGGACACAGTGGCTCTGAATTTTGAATTTTTGGGGGAATTTTGGATGGTTGGCTGATCCAATATGTTAAGTTAGTTTATGTTTTGTATGCACTGTTGGATGCTTTGGAAATGGGCATCATATAAATACCTAAAACATTTAAAATAGCATAAAAATGGTATAATTACCGCTAGTCTGCACAGCCATAAAGAGACCGCTGTAGCATTTCATAATAGTACTGCTGCTACCATACAGTATAATGCAACTGAGAAATGAGGGTAATATAAAGCAACCAGTTAAATATTATTTTAAAAAATAAAGTCCAAGAATTCAAATGAATTACTAAAAATATAAACATATCCAGTCAAGGAGAATTCTTTGGACTCCACCACTACTACACCCCTATTTGAGGTTAGATAAAAATCTAATCAAACTTTATATAAACATGAATGCAGAGGAATGGTTGCACTTATACACACTGTTAGACTGATAAACTCATTGCACTAATACTCAAACACATGCACACTCACACACGTACGCATAGCTGTGTACATGGCAAACATATGCAGAAACATAAAAAGTGCCCAGGAGACTGCGAGTTGGGGAGACATTAGACTAATGAACCTTGTCTTCTGATGTAAACAGCTGTTTAGAGGTGTGCTCTGTGTTAGCAGGAAGGTCCCGTCATTAATAATATCTCGTCTCCTGCAGCATCTTCATCTAGCAGAGCAGGAGCTGATTAGCAAATATAATCCAGATGTTTAGCGTCTCCCCAGAGACTTATTACTGATTCGTGATTAGTGTCTGTTTGAGTGTTCTTGAGTGTGTTCACATTATTCAGGATGCATTCAGATTTGTCGGAATAATTGATGAGTATTATTTATGTATATATATACATATATATACAGCACAGCAGGCTTCAGATTCAAATTCTAGGAATATCCTCATGTCCCTGGACTGGAGGGTTTTTCAGGGTTGCAGGCAGTACATGTGACCTTTATTCTTTGTGCTCCTGTTTATGCATTTTCTGTCACATACTGTTACTTATTTATGTCTTTTTTTAAGCCCACCTGCTATTTGATTTGGAGTCTATACCCCAAGAGCATATTCACCTCCGAGCAGCATCTCTAACGAATACGACAGTGTGCAGCGGCAAAACCTTTGAAGTTTTGTCTCCATAGAGACCTTGCTTAATTGGGATACATTAGCATAATTAGCACCCATCTCCTGCCGAACAGGCACTGTCTCGCTTGGTAGTGAGTTTGTGGATTCTGTGTGGATGTGAGAGAATTTTGATGTTCTTTAATGACACGTCTTACTACAAAACAGAGGAGGAAGTAGAAATTCACATTGATGTTGTGCACAGACACACACCATGAAAATACCTTTAGTATTCCAGTACAGTCAGACCTTCTTGCTGTACATTCAGCTTCACATTGCCCCAAAAATCCAAAATGTTCAATAAAAATATGTTTTATTTTGGAGATTGTAAAGAGGCTGTCTTGTCTCCAGGAAAATAGGCCAAGTCACCACGGACAGATTCATGTTATCTTTTAGTGTGCAGAAGTTAAATCTCCCTGCAAAGCACTGGAGCAGTTGGATCCTTCATCATCACATCAGAAATGTTTAATTACGAAGAATCAAATTGACTAATATGGACGCGCATCCTGCAGTTTAAGATGATTAAAAACCACAAATTTTGAATCCGAATGGCTCTAATCTGCGTTATAAGTCAGTTGTTAGACGTGATGTTATTTTCACGGTGGGTTAGGATTTTAAAAAAGTCCTCTAGCCTGCGTGCGGTTTGTATATTTCCCTTTCAGCGCATAATCTGTCGGACGCAAAGCTTTCACTTTGTTCCCACAGTTCAGTGCAATAGCCAGCGTGGTCTGGTTAAAAAGAACATTCAGCAACTCTCACTGTGCTTTTATGTAGGAGGCTGCAGAGGACATTCAAGTACAAAATGTTTGTAGCTCATTCACCTCTGGATGTGCGCAGTCAGAGAGAGGGAGATTATATTTGCTTGAATGTAGGTTTTAGTCGCAACAGTTTATATCTAAATCTGTCAACTTCAACATATAGAATTTGATGTGGCTTTACTGAGGGAGTCATTTTCATTACTGCAGCCAAGTGACCTTTATATGAAATGTTGGACCTACACAGAAAAACAGCACGAGCACTACATAAATAACCTCTACCCCAGTGTCACATTTTTAAGGAAAAGAGTGAACAGCGTAGTTGGTGTTGAAGTGACTGAATGAATCAAAGCTCAGGAGGAGACTTGCTCTTGTTTGCAGGTCTCAGCCGACTTGAATTCAGAGCAAAATCGTGTGTTTTCTCAGGGTTGGCATTTTAACAGTTTGTGTTTCCATCCGAGACGCGATGCATCTCGACAGTGCGCTTTGTGTTTGTGCTTTGTTGCCACACTACTGTAGCCCCACTTGTCTCAACCGGATAACCTGTCCTTGAGAGCCCAAATCCCCCAACGCCGTCTCCTTGACATCCCTCTTGCCCCGTCTCAGATACTCTGCTCTGGCGTAGCTGGCTCCCCAAACAGTGCCTGCTTTGAGAGTTGTCTTTGTTCTGGTGATGAAAAACAAAGAGAATCTTTTTTCACTGAGAGTCTTTGTGGGGGTAAAACAGCGCACAAGATTAGCAGTCGGTATAGCAAAAAAGAAAACTGGAAGGAAACCTGTGAAGTGTGCTCTTCTCATATGTAGCACAAAATAGCTCTAAAAATCTATATTTAAAAAAAAGAAAGAGTTTTTCTCTTGAAGTGTGGCACCATGCTAGTATTTGAACATACCCCTAACAACCATACTGGTAGAAAGAAACTATAGAATAGAGCCTGACTGATACATCAGTTACATCTGGCCTGTTACAGATATATCAGTATTGGCATATATGTTGTCCAATATGCAATAGAATTCTATTTTTTTGTAGATACATAATGCATAATGCTTGGCATAACTTAGAAATGAGTCCAGCAGAGCAGCTACAACTCTATTCTTTGCAGTACTGTTTGCAGCACATGTAGCAGAGCACGTATCCCAGACAGTGGTGCGGAGTCATGTGGTGTCTTCACAATAAGCTGCTAACCAATTTGTGAAATGCATTGCTGGAAAGTTAATAAATAATGAACCCATCATGTTCGCTTCTCAATAATACTTACCAGAATATAAAGAGATATATCATGCTCAGGTTTTTTTATTCTCTAAAAATCGGTATCAGTCTCAAAAATCCAGTTTTGTCCTTGTACTGAACTATTATTTTACAATTTATTCTGCTTTATACTGCTTCACTGCATTTCAGAGCGACATAATGTAGCTCCGTTTACTCCACCACAATTATCTGATAGCTAGCTACTTCTCACAGAAACAAAACAAGTAATGAGTTTATAAAACACAACAGTGTTAATTAAAAC
>OMNN01052837.1:9175-23029 GCA_900302755.1 Chromis chromis
GACAAACATATTTATCAAGGACACAGGAAACAAAGTTAAGGATTTGAACTTTCAATTTATTTTTGTTGTGTTCACTAAGTTGGACTTCTCTGTTGAAGGGAGAAGAAAGTATAAACCCTTAACAACCCTGTGCCCAGAAATAATCAAAGTAATGAACTGACAGGTGGACCTGGCAGGTCGGCCAAACAACACAAAAGGTTGCGGCGCCGGGCCAACACTGTACAGGACCGCCCGGACCAACGGAGGGCAAGTCCCACCCCTATACACTGCCCGATGGAAGCCCCGAGAAGAGCGCGGCCCTGTGCAAACCTTGCAAAAAAGAATCTGCACACCACCGAAGCACACTAAGCGCACCCGACCACCCGAATACAAAGCATGCCGCACAGAAACCACCAGAGCCGCCAGCACCAGCAGCCCCGGTCTGAATGTACTTATTTTGGTTTTGGTTAAATGTGATTTTACTAGTTATTATCTGTAAACATTACTTTTTTGCAGTGTATTTCTAACCATGGTTATGCTGTTTCCATAGAGGTGCAGGACTCTTTAATGTGAAGGATGAAACATAATGCAACTAAGTAGTCACAGGTAGACTGTACATTCTGAATAAAAAAACATCAGGTGAACTTACCTTTGCACAGACCAGGACACGGTGATGGGAAAATCCTCTATTGAGTTCAACATGTCTATCAGACTGGTTCTGCTGGGAGGACTGATGGTCCACAGAGAGTTGGAGCTGCCTTTCAGCTGAGCGATGATCAGATCCTCCGGAAAGTAGCTCTCCAGCCACTGCAAGGCTTCCTGACCACAGCACAGAATCAAACAGTTTGAACCAAGCATCACTGAACCAGAATACATTCATCTTTCATTTAAATGTGTCTAAATTAAAGTCAGTATGTGGAGAATTTGCAACGTGCTCACATCAGACACTGCGTCAGTTTGTTGTCCACTTTTATCAAAAATGAAATATCTCAACCGTTATTAGATTTCTGCAAAAAAGTGGGACATTCATGGTCCCCAGAGGATGCATATGACTTTGGTTATCCTTTAACCTTTGCTCTGGCACCACAATAAGGACAACATTTGTGATTTTAAGGGAAATATCTCAACCATTGTTGGATTATTGCACGAATGTGACATTCATGATCCCCAGAGGATGTAAATGAATGACTTTGGTGATCCTTTCACCTTAGCTCTGGCACTACAATAAGGATGACAATTTTAAATTTAAGTGAAATATCTCAACCATTATTGGATTACTGCAAAAAAAAAAAAAGTGACATTCATGGTCCCCAGAGGATGAATATGAATGACTTTGGTGAGGCCTTAACCTTTTCTCTGGCATTACAATAAGGACAACATTTGTGATTTTAAGGGAAATATTTCAACCATTGTTGGATTACTGCACGAATGTGACATTCATGGTCCCCAGAGGATGAAAATGAATGACTTTGGTGATCCTTTAACCTTAGCTCTGGCACTACAATAAGGATGACATTTTTAAATTTAAGTGAAATACCTCAACCATTATTGGATTTCTGCAAAAAAAAAAAAAAAGTGACATGCATGGTCCCCAGAGGATGAAAATGAATGACTCTGGTGATCCCTATACCTTGGTGATCACAGTAAGGATGACACTTGTGATTATAATTGAAATATCTAAACCATTGTTGGATCACTGCAAAAACTGCAACATTTGTGGTCCCCAGAGGATGAATATGAATGCTTTTGGTAATCCCATAACTTTTCCTCAAGCTCCACAACAGGGTCAGATTTTCAATTCGGCTTACGACCAAATACCTGCAAACATAATCAGCCGTAGCTATGTTTAGCACTAATAAGCAAACTAATAGGCTATACTAAGATGGTGAACATAATAAACCTATAATAATAAAGAAAATATGAGTTAAACAATAAAGTTCAGTAAATGCCTACACAAACTGCATCTTCTGGGGAATATGACAAGTAAATAATTATCATTTGTAGTGTGTATTTACAGCCTGGACTAAAACTGGGCCTCCAGTACTCAGACAAAGAACCACCTGCATTTTATGGAAGCTACAACACAGACGAAACAAACTGCAAACTTGTTCTTGTACTTACATCATCCTTTGAAAATAAGCCCTTAAATCTGTTAAAGTCGCCTGCTGACACATTCTTTAGTTGTTTTTGCTGAGCACTCATGGTGAAGATGGGCTGTGGAAAGAGAAAGTGATTTTTTTAAATAAGCAAAGAATACTAAAGTGCTAAGCCAAAATGGTTAAGGCTGATGTTTGAGAAATAGTAACCTTTTTCTACAGAATTGTATTTGCTTATATGTCTGCAGAATGTGGTAAGTTTTGTATTATATATAATGAAATATTGCATAACCGTAGCCTAAACTTTTAGGTTCGTGCAGCAGCATCATTTAACACAGTTTTTTCTCTTATAGCTCTTCAGGTACATTAACTTATTATAACACTGATGTCTTCTCTCTATAACCTTTCAAATAACATAACAGAAATGTAGCACTGTTACACGTTAATGTATAAATTTAAGTACAATTCTAAGTACCATGTGTCCTCCAGTTTAGGTACATTGTCCATCATGTCATATCTGTACATGTGAAAGGTCTACACAGTCTTTATTATATCTTTATTTTTATCCTACTTTTGTATTTCTTGTCCTGTTTCTTACAATTCTTCATTGATGTCAAGCTGCTGTGATGTGAATTTCCCCAGCGAGGGACCAATAAAGTGGATTTTATCTTATACATAATATTGTAGGTTCTAAACCTTAATATTTAAATTAGTGAGCTAAACTTGTATAATAGAGAACACTGGGTTCTTAATCTTTTTTTTTTTAAGATTTATTTTTGGCCTTTAATAGAGAGGACAGGACAGTGAATAGAGTTAGAAATGGGAGAGAGTTGGGAAGGACATGCGGTAAATGGCCGAGGTCGGACTCGAACCCGGCACAGCCGCTACGCCTCTGTACGTGAGCTAAATTTACACAAATATCTTTATACGTATCCATAGTTTATGATTTAAAAAAACAGAGATGGTAGAGCTGAAATTGTTCAAAAATAATTGATAAATTGAGAAGGAATGGACCAAAACACTTCTGCTCAACACATGAACTAAATAAATATAAATAAATTTATAACTATTTATGTGATTACATTTCTAAAACCCGCAGCAATTACTGTTTACGTTCCAATGATTTGTACTTATTAAACGTGCCAAAGGTTCGTTTTGAATTTGGGAAGCACTGTTTTCAGGACTCTGCACCTGCTGCCTGGAACTCACTGCAGAACAATCTAAAGGAACTCATCAGCCTTGGAACTTTTAAGAACCGTACGAGCAGCTACATATCGCACTTGTTGTTGTTGTAATGTAAATTATTAATCCTGTTGCTTATATCTAGCATGTATTTCTTTATTTTGTTGTGTGAGTTGGTGTTGTTTGCTGTCCTTGAAAAAGAGGTCATTGTGTCTGAACGGGACCAACCTGGTTAAATAAAAGCTAAATAAAAACATGTGAATCATGGAAACTTAACTTGAACCGACTGTTATTTCTGTCTGGTATTTATTTCTCAGTCAAACATTTGACGATCTTGATTCACTGCCGATGATTGGATAAAAGAACCAGCGTTTGCACCTGAAAGCCGGCCAGGGTGATTTCCAGCGAGACGTCCAGCGGAGCGTTGACGACTCCGGCTACAGATTTCACGAGGGACATGAAGAGCAGCGGAAACCAGACGATGCAGATCAGCAGCGCCACGATCATCCCTCCCATCCCGTACTTCACCACCTTCTTCTTCTTCTGGCCTCGTGGCTGGGGGTACCTCTGCAGGAGGACGACAAAATACAGTGAGTGGATGTAGAAGTGTACAAATTTGGTATTCTATTTTCTTTCTTTACTTTCTTTATTCTTTATTTTGAACGAACGAACGATTAAAAATAGATGAAAACAAATGGGAAAAAAAATCTGCATATAGAAATTAAAAAAATATATAAAGAAACTATTTCAATATAATACACATTTGACTCGTTCGAAAAGGGATAGGAAGAAGCCTGGGCTTGTCAAGTCCTACCCCCATTCTTCACCATTAACAAATGCAAAATCCAATAAAATAAACTAATTATTTTATTCTGAGCAAATAAATTACCTTGCCTTAACCAATTCCATCTGGTTTTTCATGTTGCACCTGCCACCCCTAGAGGTGGGTCGTAACAAGCTCTATGTAAAGACTGTTCTGGTAAATCCATCAGAATTAGACAATTATTTAGACGGGGTTACAAGAGTGAAAATGGAACATGAACTTGTAGAATGGATGGTACCTGCAGACAGACTGGGAGCATGATTTATACCAGCGTAGCACAAAATAAAGATATTTTTGGTGCCCTTTTGGGAATATTGGGCACAGCAGACAAACATCTTTATTTAATATACGATACATTGCAGAGAGTGAGATCAGAATTTAACCTTCAAAAGATTCATGAAGCTTTTTTTTTTTTTTTTAAAGATCGACTTTGGCCAATCACTAAAGTAAATTTCAGCTTGAATTCCAACATGACAGCAACTGGCTATGAAAGCTGAGTTTTGTTTTTTTAAAACATGATAAACACCTTCTCAGACTCCCTCCAGCATTTGAGAATGAAGATATGAGCGTAGATGTCCTCCACACAGATCCAGCTGGACAGAGACAGCGAGGTGTCGGTCCAAACCCAGTCCATCACGGCTCGCAGCTCCGTCAGGAACGGCACCAGGCGGAAACTGAGGAGCAGAGACACGTTTTAGTGCATCTGGGGCTCAAGTAGATTCATTATCTTTACTCAGGATTTCATGCTTTGGGCTTTAGTCGACACCTTTTGGCCTTTGTTAAACATATTTTGACGAACTGATTCTCTCCTTTTTTAAGACTAGGCTTAAAACTTTCCCTTTTTGTAAAACTAGTTGGGTCTGCTGAACCTGAACCATCCCTTTGTTATGCTGCTAGAGGCCAAGTCTGCTGTGGGATTTATTATAACGCACTCCTCTACTTTACTCTCTTTCTATCTCCATGCATTTACCTCTCTTATAGTTTGTGTTTTGTCCTCACGGCAGGTACGTCTGGCTATTAACCTGCACAATTTGATTTGTGTTTGTTGCCTTCACCGTCCTGCCCAGAGTTTATTGTTTTCTTATTTGCTGTCTGTCTGTTTTTCACCGTTTACCTCAACCCAACCAGTCGAGGTAGATGTCCACCCTCCCTGAGCCTGGTTCTGCCAGAGATTTCCTTTTGTTAAACAGGATTTTTTTTTCTCTCAATGTTTGCAGGTTGCTCAAATGGGATTATCGGGTTTCTCTCTATAACAAAATATTATAAAGTCTTGACCTCCATATGGCAAGTGCTTGACTTGGTGCTGTATAAATAACACTGAATTCATTTAATCTGTCTAAAATTACCACTACAACAATTTATGGGTGCAGTTGTTTGGTTTGACTTTTGAAGAAAACAACCAAGAATTAAGGTGAAAATTTTATTCAATTACGTCTAAATATATTTAGAATAAAAGAGTTGTACGAGGAAAACTAATACGAACCAATACAAATTGTTACATTCATTTCAAAACAGTTCTTGCATACCTCAATCTTTTTCTGTATTTTTCATGCTTGGTCTAGAGATTTATTTCTTTTTAATGGCCAAAAAGACACACCTATCTGTTATTGTTATTCATGCAGCTAAAATAATATCTAATATATGTTCATTAGATAATACCTAATTATATAATAAAAAAAGAACTCTGCGACTGCCTCAGGATGTTCATGGTCGACATATTTTACAGACTTTTCTACTTTAAATCACAATAAAACTAGATTTATATAGACAACAGTGAGGTTTGAATAAACAAGATGACCTCCTACATACAGTAAATCTCAGTCTTTCAGTTAATTCTTAATCTTACAGAGCAGAAATATGACACAACTAGAGCTGCAAATGTTGATTCATTTCATTTACTCTACAAAAATGAAAACTTAAGGCCTAGAACTAGTGAGTTTCCAAAGCCCACAGTGAAATAAAGATACCCTAAAGAATAATACTACACAGGGTGAAATCCCCTTTAGCATATATCTTGTGTACAGTTTTTGAAGCGCTCCAGGTGTAATCTTCTGTTTTATTCCAGCGAGCTGACATCCCTCCATGACCAGAACCTTGGACCTGTTTGTCCAGCTGGAAGAAATGAAGCTTTCCCAGCGTAACTCACCCCTGGAACAGGAAGAGGTTGACATAATTGTAGCTCTTTGTGAGGAAGTTCCCCAGGACACGGGTGGGATAACCACAGCGGATCTGATAGGCCGACAGCCCGAAGTAGATGCACTTGACAAAATACCACATCTGAGCCACTGTGTTCTCAGCGAAACGCCTACGAGAGGGCGGAAAGAAAGACAGCTGTGAAACTGCATGAAGAATATAGTAAATGTTTTAAATATGAATGCACTATTTAAGTATTCAGAAATGTTTTGGAACATTTTGTGAATTCAGGATTACTCATTCCTGCAAGTGCAAATGATTGTGATTAATGGCCTCATTCATAAATTAGCATTTAATAGAGACTTTTTAAGATGAAGAGCAGTCAGTTGGGCACGTTTTTCATTCTTTCGGCAGTAATAGGAGAGAAAACAGGTGGATACAAGGGTTGATCAAAAAGTTCTGATGCTATTTATGGTGCACATGTGTCAATAGCGGGACTTGTGTTACATGTTTTAGTGACCATTTAAGAATAGAAAACATCACATTGTGTGACAGTCAGCAGCTGGATGAACCTTCATGTTTAAGGTTCATCATTGGTGACGAGAGGAGGGTCTGTGGCAAGAGAAGAAACAGCAGATTTCATAGTAGAAGGGTCCACAGTTCCCAAAACTTCATAATATATCAGATCAGGAGCACCAGGAGCATGCTTGTTGTTTTCCTCAACATTAACGTGCTTGTGCAACAGGAGCTCATCCCCCAGAGTTGAAGTGTCAAGGCTGAGCTCTACTGTAATGTTTTGAGGGGTTGGAAACAGAATATTCAGCACAAACACCCTGAGCTGTGGCGCGATAGTAAGTGGATGCTCCACTGTGCAGTGTGTCTGGTCACAGCGACTGCTTTTTTGGCCACAACACCAGAATTCTACCACCAACCTACTCGCAAGATTTGGCTCCCTCTCACTACTTATCTTCACCAAAATGAAATTCAAAGTCAACAGTTGCTGGTTTGACAGTTTATAGGATTCAGCGCTCATCGCAGATCGTGCTGGACATGTTAACGTAATGCGACTTTCAGTAAGCACTACAAGTGTTGCAGGAGCACTGGAAGCAGGAGACTACTTTGACGGGGATCCCACCAGTCAATATTTTAAACCTGGGATGCTGTGAGATACATTCATAATAATCTAACCTTCGTTGATCCCCTTGGGGAAATTCCTCCTCTGCATTGACCCATCCTATTCAAAGTTAACCTTGACTATACATACTAGGAGCAGTGGGCTGCTGTGGTGCAGCGCCCAGGGAGCAGTCAGGGGTTAAGGGCCTTGCTCAAGGGCCCACAGTGGTGGTGACTGGGACAAGTGGTCGCTCTCACTTTCCCACCTCAACCTCTTGCCAGTCCGGGGACTCGAACCAGCGACCCACCGGTTACAAACTTGCTTCACAAACCACTAGGACACCACTGCCCCCAGGGTGCTTCAAACTGTAGAACTTAAATTAATCAGGAGGCTTAATGACTGCTGACCATATCTAACATGAGGTCAGATGAAGTTCTTACTTTGCTGTGACTCCCGGCAGGATGAAGAACATCCAGAAGTGGATGCCAAACACCAGGATGACTTGGAAGACGACTTTGCCCATGACAGTCTTTCTGAGGTAGAGGGCCCGGTCCACCACCATGGTGCCAAACTGGATCAGAACCATGACCAGGAAGGGTCCCGGCACCTGATCCTCCGACAGTGATGAAGTGATGTCTGCTGCTGAGTGTTTCTGCAGGGAAAAGGTACATGTAAAAGATCATTTTAACAAGCCATGAAGTTCAGGTGAAAATTGTGAATTTATTTAACATCTAAATTAAAAACTTACACCAAACGCCCAGAATCCAAACACAATGATGATGAAGTCGACTGTGTCAGCGAGGAACATCAGCACATAGACGTCTGTGACTGCGCTGTACTCTGGATTGATCAAGTTATAGAAGAACTGCCTTATGGGAATGTAAAATTCCATAAACCTGCAAAGAGCGGAAATTATGTTACTAACGAGCAGTGAAACAGATGAAGATGGTCTAAACAGGTCTTGGCATGGACTGATACGAAGATACTATTTGTGTTTTTATCTAGTGTCAAGCTTTGATTTTAAACCTCTGTAACCCCCTAAACCCCCAAACAGGTTTGAAAAGCATGTTGTCTTTAAGAATATTAGAGCCAAAAACTGTAAAACCAAAAGGTTGGAGTCGGATTTTCAACTTTTCAACAAAATTAAGGTACTAAGTACTAATAGTAATGTGCCATTCTGTTGGGAAACTTACCCAAATTTAAGCTTCAAATCATGATATTTCATCATGTTTTTAACAAAACCACATGAAACAACAGAAACGTTCCAAAAATTACAGTAAATGTTTTTAGTTAGAAAACCACTGGACACATTTTGAGAAAAAGTTTGGATTTCAGTTACTGTTCTCGACATAATATCTCAGAAACCACTCGTTCCATTGTGATTAAATTTAGAGTAATAACATGTTTTGATTGTCTGTTGCAGCACTTACAAAAAGGACACTGAATGGCCTGCCGGGAATCCTGTAATTAACAATCTAAATTTAGACCACTGAGAGGTTTTATCTGGTGTATCACAGATGAGATTTTCCACAGAGCGTCTTACATCATTCATCCAGAATACTTGCTGAGCAACACTTCTCATCAGTGCCAATAACGTCACACTTTCTTGTACAAACACATCTCAAAGTGTGGTGTAGTTTATTAGACCAGCCGTCTCAGCTTTCATGAACCAACTTCGTGTTTTATGTTACCGCTTTATGGCGAAGGCTTTTGCTTTGTAGAGCTGCTCCCTCAGTTTCTCTATGATCATCTGTTTGCGGGTCTTCTGATGGACGCTGGCCTCACTGCCATCCTTGCGGCTACTGTTGTGGGAGGCGGTACTTCCTGTGGAAACGATTTACATTTTCAGCTGTAAATGAACCATGAAGAGTCACTGATGCAGTGTGAGAGTCACAAGCACAAAACTAATCCAAGGGTTAAGTCTAGAGAGCAAAGGAATAGTGTTTGTGATAAACAGTCAAATAACTTCTACTATTTATTGTTGTTACTATCAATATTGTCAGAAGAATAATGGTTTTCCTATTTTAGACCAGTTGTCTTCTGATAATAAAGCCCAAAATTATTCATACCCATGCCAACTTTTGCTTTATAATGAATTGTATTTGACAAATATGTTTCTTCTGGCTGCACATAAACAAGTGGCAAAAGATGGTAATGCATGTGTTAGAGATGTAAGAAGTTAATAAATGTATTGTCACTGTACCAATGAAGATCAAGATAACATGGTGCACACTTAAAGTCACCATCTACACAAAACAGATCCCACAATTACTCTACCAGGAGTGGGGTTCGAACCCACGTGGGTATTTGCCCATTGGATCTTAAGTCCAACGCCTTAACCACTCGGCCATCCTGGTCACACACCGTGTGAAAAGCCACACAAATGGCTTGAAATTGTTTGAAATTACTGGAAAAATGTAGTTTCTATACAATTCCAAATGGTCCTGGTAATTTCTACCATGTTGTAATGCATTCAAATACAAAAAAAATACAATAAATCAAAGTGCTTGGTGAACTTTTTGCTATTACGATTCAGATTCACTGAGAGAGAGTTGCGTATTGAAAAACGTAACTAGTCTTATCAAAAGCTCGCGTGGACAAAGGAGAAGAAAACTTTTTGTCATCAGTTCTGTGGTTGGATGAGATGAAAATGGAGGGGGAAAAACCATACCCAAGAATGGTGGTGGGAATGTAATGCTTTGGGGGTGTTTTTCAGATAAAGGGTTCAGAAAACCTTGTCAAAGGATTCAGGAGGAAAACATCAAACAGTTTGCAGATAATCTAGAAAAACTTGGCCTTGGATCTTCCACAAAGACAACAATTTGAAACATACAGCCAAAGTGGTCAAGAAATCTACATTTAGGAGCAGCTCATCCAGGGGCTAGACCTGAATCCCATCAAGAATCTGTGGAGGTAAACTGAAGACACAAGTGATAGCGAGGACACCTTCCAACCTCAAAGGCCTGAAGATCATCACATAAAAGGAGTGGAACAAAATCCCAGTGGAGACATGCAGGAAGCTTGTTGAGAACTGTTTGATTGATGTGGTGGCAAATAAAGGCAATAAAGAAAAAATGTAGACATGGTATGTTTAGTAAAAAATGAAAAAGAAACATCCTTTGTCACTTGTTAAAGTTATTTCCAGCAAGAAGAAACCTACTGGTGACATACAAATTTATTATATGTTAAAATTTGGTATGTGTATCAACAACTTGGGCTCAATTGTATATACACCATTCAAATACAATTTAATAGCAGAAAGTAACCAACAAAACAGAGCCTTCACCTCTCTTGGACCTTGCAGATGAGTGTAAAGATCGATGAGAAAGCGAGCCTCCACTGGAGCTCTTGCGTTGCTGGAAGGTTTGCTGCTGTGGGAAATGCACCTGCACATGTCCTGAATCTATGGAAGTCCCAAAGTTTATAGACCTCAAGGTGTGAGTGGAGCTTCTCCTCTCGTTGAACAGCGATGAGGCAGGTTCAGACTCCTTCTCACTCTCATCCTTCTCCTTCTCTTTTCCTTCATCCTCAGACTCACTCTGACGAGGAGCCTCTTTCTTCTCTTTGGGGTCATCCTCGTCCCACAGCCCGTGGCACTGGAAATACAAAGAAGAGGTGATGAAATGAAAGAGAGACTGCTAGAGAGAGTGCAGCTGCATTACAAATTTAAAATCCAAACCCGTTGGGTTTAATATGGAGCTGGCCCACCCTTTGAAGCTATAACAGCCTCAACTCTTCTGGGAAGGCTTTCCACAAGGTTTAGGAGTGTTTATGGGAATCTTTGACCATCTTCCAGAAGAGCATTTGTGAGGTCAGGTACTGATGTTGGACCAGAAGGCCTGGCTCTCAGTCTCCGCTCTAATTCATCCCAAAGGTGTTCCCAAGTACCGTTCTCCTTCAACCTCCCCAAACCCAGACTGGTCCATCAGATTGATTGGTCCCTCCAGAGAACACGTCTCCACTGCTCTAGAGTCCAGTGGCGGTCTGCTTTACACCACTGAATCCCACGCTTTGCACTTGGTGATGTAAGGCTTGGATGCAGCTGCTGGGCCATGGAAACCCATTCCATGAAGCTCTCTACCTGTTCTGGAGCTGATCTGAAGGCCACACCAAGTCTGGAGGTCTGGAGATATTGACACAGAAAGTTGGTGATTTCTGTCCACTGTGCTCCTCAGCATCCGCTGACCCCACTCTGTGATTTTACGTGGCCTACCACTTGGTGGCTGAGTTGCTGTTGTTCCCAGTTGCTTCCACTTTGTTATAAAACCACGAATAGTTGACTTTGGAATATTTAGTATGGAGGACATTTCACGACTGGACTTATTGCACAGGTACCAACCTATCACGGTGCCACGCTTGAATCCACTGAGCTCCTGAGAGCGACACATTCTTTCAGTAATGTTTGTAGAAGCAATCTGAAGCCTAGGTGCTGGATTTATACACCTGTGGACATGGAAGTGATTGGAACACCTGGATTCAATATTTGGAGGGGTGGGCCAATACTTGTGGCAATATAGTGTATATTTATTATGTATGTATCCAGTATTTCTATTAGAGTACTGCAGGGAGAATATCTAGATGTCTTTGTCAACTATTAAATTAATTATCAACTGTTCTGGTAATCAATCAATCACTTTGAGTAATTTGTTAAGAAAAAATTGCCAAAATATCTGATTGCAGCTTGGTAAATGTGAATATTTTCTGGTTTTGGTGACAGTAACCTGAATAATTTTGGGTTGTGGACAAAACAAGACATTAGAGGTTGTTATCTTGACCTGTGAAAGATATTTTTCACTATTGCCTGACATTTTATAGACAAAACAACAAATTAATTAATCAAGAAAATCCAAAAATCAATTGATTCTGCTGCATTTTGTTCTGCCTTCTTTAGCTTTTTCACCTCAGCCAAGCGTGTTGCACCTTTTTTCAGATCTACATGTTTTATTAATGCACAAATCGAACATGTGCAAAGAAAAAACTACACTGTGGCTGTTTTACCTTTAGACGATGCATCACGTGAATAAGATATTTAACATCTGAACTCTGCTGAGGCCTTAAAACAACCAGTCTGAGAGCTGATGAACGATGAAGAAATGACCTGTAGTGTAAATAGTTGTGAGATTTACAGAGTTTTAACACAATTGTGGTGTAAAAGTTCAAGTAAAGAACATTTAAAAAATATCGTTCTGATGTTTGAGCAACTTAAAGTAAAGCCAGTCTTTGTGCAACACCTGCAGTAAGAGTTCAGATAAATAGAATTACAACTGGTTTAGTGATGAACTGTGGTTTCAGGAGGAGCCTCTTTACTCCAGGTGCTGTTTTTAATAAGCTCCGAGGGAAAAGATTCAGTGAAGCAGCTCTCGTCGGTATCAAAAACATGATTCATGTTGTCCACATGCTCCTCGGCTAACGACACGCAGCAGTGGCCTCGTGGAAAAAGCTGCCCTTGTTTTCCAGATCGAAATAGGAAATCAACTCACGACCTTCAACAGCGGAGGGAAAGAAAATAAAGACGAGGAGGAGCAACACAAATAAACAAAGCAACAACTGTAGTAACAGGGACATGTGATGTTACAACAGAGTGGCCTCCATCAGGACTCGGGCTTTAATAAGTGGGCAGCTACTTCACTTCCAGCTGTGGTCAGAAATATTACGCCTTTTATTTTCTAGCTGAATAATAGACCAAGAATAGCACAAGCTTCGGGAGTATTTGTCTTCATTTGTCATCCTGATGGAGCCTAATGGAGATAATTAGCGGAAAGAAAAGCAAAGACAACAGGTTTGATGTGGAAATCGTTCCAATACCACGACGGAGTCTTTAATTTGGTTTCATTTCATGGTCAGAGGAGGGAGGATGGTGTTTACTGTGAAGCACCATCAGACAAACCTGTGGTTATGGTGATATTTGGGTTTATACATCTAATTAGTTTGACTTCAGGCTCCAAAAGAGGTTGTTTAAAGCTGGAAAAGTCAAGATGACATGAAATGAGGGAAGCACAAAGTTGGATTTTTGCTGATTTGTTGATATTTTCCAACACATTTGGCTGATTGCAGATAAATTAACATGTTTTTCCACCTAATTAAACAGAACATGAGGTTTCTCCTGTAGTGGAATTAACAGATTATTTTGATGCAGACATAAAATACAAAGCTCGTCACATGCACACAGTCATGTTTATCTTGATATAACATCTTCAACAAAAGATGTAGCCTGATGAATGCTACCTGCCTGTTGATGCTCATTCTTAATCAGTCGTTACCAATGATGATGCCAAAATCGTGCCCCCCTACATAAACTGCAGGACCTGAGTTGTCTGTTTGCAGAAGTCTGTGAAGGTTCTCAGTCATCCAGGTCATGGTTGTCCTCGTAGTTTCAATGGTAGCATCTGGACTTGGTTGAGTTAGATCCAAGACGTTCCACCTCTGGTGCTAGTTCTAGTTCGGAGCTAGTGCCTGACTAAGAACCGGTTCTTAGTCAGGCACTAGCTCCGAACTAGAACTAGCACCAGAGGTGGAACGTCTTGGAT
>OMNN01052840.1:0-11409 GCA_900302755.1 Chromis chromis
TTTGAAGCAGTTCATTCAAATCAATTCAAGGTATTTTAGGCAGCGCACACCGGATCAGCACATGCATAAATGTGTAATTCATCCACACGATAAGTTTAAGTTTGTTTGGGTACCCCGATAACCTAGTGGTTATTTTGCGTGACCCATGTGCAGAGGCGTAGCGGCTGTGCCGGGTTCGAGTCCGACCTTGGTCATTTACCGCATGTCCTTCCCCACTCTTTCCCGTTTCTGACTCTATCTACTGTCCTCTCTAATAAAGGCATTAACAGGCCCCCAAAAAAAGTTTGTTTAAAATTGTGCTTACCATAACCATTTACTGTTATTAGCATCAAATGTCATAGTTAATTCCAGTACAATAAAGCATTACCAACATCAGTCCATATACAATAAATGCACAATACTGAATTGAATAAACTGAACAGAGGTCTGATCAAAAACTCACAATAATTGTTTTGAATTAAATGTTCTTGAATGTGTGAAGGTTGAAACACTGCGAGCTCAAGTCGCTCAGAAGGATATGTTCATCTCAGAGCTTCTGGATAGAATTGCAATAGTGGAGTGTGAGGTAAGCCAATACTTGACTGTGTGTTTACTGTGTGTCTTAACTACGGCTTGGTGTGGTAATCTTCTGCATGACTACAGATGATTTGCTGGGCTAATGAGCGCAGGATATCCTGAACTTTCAGTAGCGTCTGTGTGGTTTCCTCGTGTCACTGCACCTATAAAGTCACTTTCACGTGTAAAGTGACAGCGGTTCTTTGCATGAATCTGACCTGACACTGTTGTTTCCTCTTTTCCTTTTCCCAGAATAATGAATTAGAAGACAAGCTGAAGTATTTTATGTCCACACAGAATAAACCGCGAGAGGTTTTGGAAACCAGAGAGATAGGAGTAGGCTGTGATCTGCTCCCCAGGTAGGAAGCAACCTCTTTAGCAGCATCGGGTTTTTAGTTGGTGCTTAATGTTTGAGGTGGTTTCTCACTCTCATGTCTGTGCATCTGCAGACGTGAAGCTCAGAGGCATGATGTTGAACCTGTTTACTCTCAACCAACTCACCATTCAATGCAACTTCCTCCACCTTTTCAACTTCCATCACCAATGAGAGCTTCATCATCCTCTCAACCTCTATCACCCATACAACCATCATCTCCCACTCAGCCATCATCACCTACTCAACCTCTATCACCCACTCAACCTCTATCACCAATACAAAGGCCTTCCCCCATTCAGCCCTCCTCTCCATCTTCACCATCCTATTCGCCCATTAAACATCCAACGCACTACCTAACAACGCCCACCCAGCCAAGGACGTTCAAGTCTAGTAACCCTCCACCCAGCAGGCTGGAGTCCAGTTTACTTAGGTACACTCCTGTCCAATACAGTCGCTTCCTGGAGTCCCACCCCACGTTGACGGCTGATACGTTCTCCTACAACCGAACCGAGTCCGAACCTCCTGCTGCGAGTCCGGTCCAGTCAGGGAGAGACGAGGTGGACGCAGGAACAAACTCAGACACACGATCAAGTTCAGAGTCAACTTCATCCCCGTCCTCTTTTCAACCGAGATCAAGAACGCCTGGAGTTTATACCCCATTCATGAAACTTATGGAAATAACAGCTAAAATAAATATAGAGTAATCTTAAAGTAATAGTTTGACATTTTGGGAAAAGAACGAGCCAAGACTTAAATGAGGAGATTGATGGCACTCCCATTTTTGAAGCCTCAACTAACAGCTGGTTAGCTTAGCTTAGCACAAAGACTGAAAACAAGGTGACTCATCAGATGTAGATTGGGAGTATAAGCTGGTCATTAGCAGTTTATGGAACTTTCTTCTCCGCTTCCATAATCTATTTGTTACCATTTTCAAAATTCCCTTCACTCCAGGAAACAACAACAACAACAACCTCCAAACAGCAACTTACCACACTGAAAATTTAAAGTTTAAGGACTTAGATTGTGCAGTAAGGCAGGCCTGCAAGATGATTGTGATTCGATTAAAAAACACAAACAAACTGGACAGTTTCTTTGCCCTGTCGCAAAGTTGTCAGACCATTCTGTGCTGAAGAATGGTCTGACTATGCGAGACTAGTCAAAAGCAAAAAAACAGGCCTAGTTTTACCTCTAAACCTTGGTGACACATTTAAAAACAACAATTTTCCACAAATATGGAGATTATGAGAGCAAAAGTCAGGACACCAGGGAAGACTTACGGTTTACCTAGTCAAAAAACGGTGCAGTCCAAATCATGAAATGACTTTATAATACATCAGTTTTTATATGGACAAAATACAAAATAAGTAATTTAGAAAGCTTTAAAATTGCTGGTTGGCAGATTTTGTTCCATTTGGACAGAACAGACTAACTTTTTCCCTGTCATTATGCTAAGCTAAGCTATATGATTGTCTTTTTTAAACTCATCACATGTGACTCAGAAATAAGTCTTTTACCAGTGGAGAAGATAATTCTGATCTATGATGTAAAAAGTCAGCCTATGTTTGCACATAGCTCTAGTAATAATAATGATAAAACATGTTGCTTCATGTTAGGTGTAAATAATCTGATGCTCTGTAAAAATATATTTTTTAAAATAATGTACTGAAGAACTGTATTTTGTTTGTTTACAGTGAATGTAGCCTTCTTATGTTGCTCATGGAGCTATAAGCATTTAGTCCTATATGAAGATTGATACAATTATTGTATGTATTTTCCTATCATTTTATATTTGCTCTGTACAAATGAAATGAATAGTATTTTGTTATTATGTACATAATATTTATTAACATGCTTTGTGCCTTCGTGAACAGCCTACTGTCTGATACTGGTGGTGGGACTGAATCTCTTTAAACTGGCAACAGGGTAATGTGATAATATGGTGAAGTTCTGTACTGATGATAAAACTGTTCAATCACTTTAAAGATGTTAACTTTAATGAGGTGACTGCCATTCCTGAGCCACAGGCACAAGTATTATCCAGCTGTTGTCTGTACTGCCACAACTGTGTTTGAAAAAGCTTTATGATGTGCCTTTTCTGTAACGATACATATCAGACTGCAACTAACGATAGGAGGCCAGCATATGTTTGGATAATAAAGAATATACTGTACAAGTATGCCGATTGTGTCAATAGATGCTCACACTTTAAAAAAAAAAAAAAAAAAAGCCTTAAAAATGTTTTTATTCTTTATTAGTCACTCACACACTTTTACCTCGAGCATGGACACTGAACTCCAGATAAATTCCATGTATATATGCAATAGTTTAATGTTTACATTTTTAGGAACCGTCTTCTGTATGTTGTGCAGGTTGTGCATTTGTAGGGCTGTTGCTTATTGTATTTACAATAAATTATGAACACAGCCTTTACAATACAGATTTGTAGTGGCCTGATAAAAACTCAGCTATTTCACTAAACAACATAATATCTGGATTTCTTGACAGCACAATGAGCCATGAATTGAATATAGACAGATTAAATCAAGATGTGGTGTTTGAGCATTTGTTCATATTAGTGATTAAAATTTTGAGATACACAAAAAAACTTTCCAACATTTCCAAAACTGGGTGTAGTACGTTAAAACAACAGTAGAATTAGACACTTGGCAGTTACGATCAGAATAAAGGAAATAATACTTTGAAATACAGTACACGCCTGTTTCGACTTTCATTTATGGCATTAATAAAACACAAAATAATACAAATAAAAATGAAACTCTAGGAATCTAGGGAATCCTTAGATTTGTTGGGTTTTCCTGTATATTCCGTAAGTTCATAACTTCAGTTGTAAATTAGTTTGGTTAATCTCCATAATTATCAATGCTGTAGGTTCTTAGCTTTATTTTTATTGTTGTGAGGTGAAGTTGCATTTCATATAATATTTTGTGGGGTTTTGATCCTTTAAATTAGTTTTAACCTCGGCATTTAAATGTGTCCGGGTATTTTAAAACACCAGTCTTGTTTATCTACAGGAAAGCATTTTAGTGCAATGGCTGCTGCTTTAAATGTGCTATATAAATAACAGTATAAATAACAGTGACTTGCATGTGGGGAAAACGGATAAATGTAAGGATTGCATCATTGTTTTAGTGTCTGAGGTGGTCTGACTTTATAATTAGGCCATTCAGAGGAGAAAGTTGCATAAGAAAAAATTTTTTTTTGAAAATATAGAAACAAAGTCTACTGAGACTTCATTCTAACTCGAGCCAACTGACTTTGAACTCTACAAAGGACACAGCTGTAACTTCTCGGTTGAAGTGCGGGTCATTGTCTGTTGTGAGAAATGGATTGGCACTGTGGTCGGAAAACATCCGCACAGGAAATGCAGCTGTGGAAAATCTGAGTCTGTAAAGGCTGTTCAGAGTGACTGCAATGACCACACAGCCAAGAGAGAAACATCTTACATGAGGGAGTGTCATCAGCTTATTAACAGCCCCCTCTTTGGTATGGGAGTTTGGTGCTGGTGACTCAGTTTGACCGGCAGAGGGCAGCAGATCAGCTTTACTGAAGAGGTGCAGTACCGCGTCCTGTCCGGTGGGGGCGACAGAGCGCCGTCTCACATATTTGATTTCCGCACACGAAGAAGAAGATTCCCACTTTGAAATGTTGTTGTCTCATGTGTCGAAGCAGCGAAACTCCAGCTTTAAAGAGGTTTCTGAAGCTCTCAAACGTTAAAAAATCACTCAGCTGGCAGTGTTTTAGGTCGGTTAAGTTTTTACGTTGAATTTTAAACTGAGCTCGGCCTCTTTGTGGATGGCTGCGGCTAGCTGTCGTTAGCTAACAGTGATGTCCTCGTCGTGGACAGAGCGCCAGGGACAGGTGGGAGACCTGAGACACCAGAGCAGAGAAGAGCTCCAAGAACTGCTGCTCAGACAGGAGAAGATCCTCTCTAACAAGTAGGTTTAAGTCCCAGTTTGTGTCTGTGATGATATATGAGAGGTATGAGAGGCTCAAAGTTTAGCCATGACTCAGTGGGACACTTCAGACGCCATAAAAGTAGCGATGATGTAGTAACTTCTCTATTATTCTCTCTAAGTCCAGTAACATATACTAAAACTATGACTAATAAAAGCTATGTATTACGGTGGCTGTAGTGGCTGTATCTGTATTCAACTTTACTATATTCACGATGCACAGCCTACAGTGCCATGCTGACAAATAAGTACGACATAGCTACTGTTGAAGCTGATTTATTATCTCTTTCTGGTTGTATCTTTAGAGTTTTACATTGAGAACTGCTATAAATAAACACAGATGTCAGCATCCAGACCACTACTGTACAAAAAGGGGCCAGGATCAATGGACAGACCCACCCTTGGCCCTATTATCCAATAGATTTGAAATCCCTGTTCAACTGTACACATGGTTTAGGCTGAATATATTTATTTACCTCGTGTCTTTGTTCAATTAGACTCTGATGAAGACACAGTAGTGCTGAAACATTAGTCTGTTTGCACGAATAAATATTGTGGATTAAACAACAGCATAAATTAGTGAAAGATGTGTGAGAAACCCTATTTCTACTGCATGCAAACATGTGGAGGTTAAGATTTATTTATTTTTACTATGGAAAATAGAGACTTTTCTGAATATTCTGCACAACAAGTATGGGTCTATGTCAGTAAAAGCTTTGGGAATTAAAATAAGAATAAAACAAATGCAGGTCCTTTCATAAAGGTCAGTCAATAGTTACATGAGTGTGAAACTTATGTTATTTAATTGCAATTATTTTCACAGTTGCCACATCTTAAGAGCAGCTCCATCTTTATCATCATAACTTTTGGTAGAATGATGTTCACCTTTCCAGTGTAGTTCAAGAGAGATTTCGTATGTAGGACTGTGAGGACATTTAATGTTTTTTTTTTTTTCAGAATCAAATTCATATAGATTGATTGTTTTTGCACTCACAGATTTGTGTTGTTTGCAGGAGGTTATTGCAGACTCTTCCTGACAAAGGGAAAAAGATAAAAGAGTTTGCAGAGAAAGTGCGTCTTGCCATTGAACAGCACAGTGAAGAGGAGAGGAGACAGAGCTTGGTGTTTGCTGCCAGGACAGAGTTACAGTCCAAGTACCAGGAGGCTTTCACAAACCAAAAACAACGTGTTGTCACCAACACACCAGCAGCATCACACCAAAACTGGCAAAATGAGGCCATTGCAGGTGATGCGGCACAGGAGAAGGAGACGTCACCTGTCTCGGCTCATGTGCAGGAAAACACAGCTTTGGATAAGCAACAGGACCAGTTTGTCTCCAGAGCGGCTGCTGTTGAAACCATGGAGACGGCTGCTGCTGGGGCCTCTCTGAACTCTGATGAGACAAAAGAAGGAGACCTTGCTGAGGCCTTGGAAAGGGTCACACTGTCTGAAACTAGTCCTGGTTTCAGTAGCGAGTCCAAAGACCCATTAAACAGCAGGGCAAGAGACAATTACTTTCTCAGAAAGCAGATACCAATAAAGCCTCACTATGTGACTGTCCTGGAAAGAACAGAGACGTCTTCAGCTCCCAGGAAGCAAAAATTCAAACCAAACCAGTGAGTGGACTTTGGTTCATGATTACTTTTCAGAACATTTATAGCAAAAAAAAAAAAACCCAAGTCATAATGCTGATCTTACACAGTAATGCTGTGTGCCATTGTATGCCATTTTAATTTATGTCTTAGTTCTTATGAGTTATTTGCAAATAACATCTTCTCAACTGTGTTTCCAGGCTGCCTCATAGAAATTACATCTCTCCATCAGGATCCTCGTCGCCTGGTCAGTCCTCTGAAGGCTCATCACCGCTTTCTGCACAGGCCAGAAAGGAACGAGACAGAAAACACCTGGATGACATCACTGCAGCCAAACTCCCTCCTCTTCACCACAGTCCAGCCCAGCTTCTGTCTCTGGAAGAGTCGACCATCCTGCTGAAGGAACAAACCAAGAAGCAACAGGTTAGTGCACACTCTTTTTTATCATTTAGAAAATGACATTAAACTGACTGACAGTGTCGGACATTATCACCTACCAAAATTACATTTTGTCTTTAAATGAGTAACAATTTTGAGTTAATAATATTTCAATATTTTGGTGTATAAATGTTTTCCGGGCTTTAAAACCAAAAAATAGAATGTAAGAGACTGTGCCGTGTGAGTGTGCTGCTTTAGGTACTACCAAGACAATCCAGACAGTGTGGTTTGAATAACACGTGCATTATTTCTTTATGGCAAAACACTGCACATAGGATGAATAAACCTTTATTTCTGGCTTCACATTACAGCACAAAAAAAAAATTATTATCTGCATAACCCAGCTTTGTTAGGAGGTGGGTCCAGTGCATAAGGTCAGCCAGGATATGGCTTCCTTAGGAGCAGATAGGGTTACAGAGGCAGCTTGGTGATGCTAGGGCTTCAACCCACAACCTTCTGAGCCACCACTGTAATGTTTTTTAATATCTTACTCTCTGTCCTTTATGATTAAAACTGTATAAAAATCATAATGTTGATAGTAGAAATGTGCTACAAAGTAGTAATAGGAACTTGCATCATGGTGCAAGGAGGAAGTTAAGTTTTATACAGTATTTTTAAGGAAACCTATTGCCTTTAAATATACATTTCTTTAGAAAAACAAAACAAATGTATTTTCTTGAACAGTAATAAGGTAAGATAAACTTTGACCATTACTTTAGATATTGTTTTTACATTTTTGGACATAGTGTATAGAGTTGTGGAAGTTTTTTTTAAGTTACAATCATAAAGTGTATCGTAGTAGTTGAAAATAACAGCTCTGAGTATTTTATTGAACTAGATTAGATTAGATTAGATATAGTATTAAAGTAAAATAATTATTTGTTTGGATGTAGAGTCTCAAAGATGTACTGCATCTAATCAGTTGTGAATTGTCAGACCTCGACATCAGGTCCGTCCATCAGCTCTAGAGGGCAGCGTTCAGGCAGCACAGACACTGAAACACTTCACATCCGAAGTAATGACTTCAGAGCCAAACGTCAAACAGTGAGCTGTTGACATCTCACGGAGGCTGTTAAGCTTATTATCAGTCATACTTTTGTTGAGAGTTTAATAGCTATGGCTGTGCTGCTTTATAATAATGTGCTTGTTTTCAGTCTACCAGCCTATTCATGTCAGCTTTTTCTCTGTCTTGTGTTTAATTTCAGGAGTTGCAGGCCAAGCTGGCAGCCCAGAAACTGTCTGAGGCACTGAAGATCTCTATGGGGAGCTACACTCCTGACGGTGGCCCCATGGCTGCCTACAGAGAGGTTCACGACGAAGGAGCCCAGCTCTCCTCAGAGGAAGACTGATCCTGGAAGGCCAGCCGGGGGAACCAGTGCGACCTTGGCCCTGAAGGAAAGAGGCTTTAGACCTTTGCGATCAGGACCCATCAAACAGGATTTTCACTCCAAGGGCAAGAATTCTTAAGAGAGGAAAAGGGTCTTTGCATGGTGTGAAGGATTAGTTGGTATCCCAGACTCAGCTCAGGAAATTGAATGGCAGGTTGAGAAACTAGCTTACTTAATTGTCATGCAGTTTGAATTGGGTTCAGTTGTTTCAGTGTCCTGCAGGAATAATAATACCTCCTGTTGACTAGGAGCCTCAGATGCTAAATTTGAAGCATGAATCATGAGGGACTGTTTCTCATCAGTATACTGAAACTGATGGCGGCTTGGCTTTCTGAACGTGAGAGTGTTGTACGTTGGGGTTTTCTATTTTAGTGTGTTAATAATTATATGCACTTAAAGCTCATCAGGAGGTGAAGCAGACTGTTTTGGCTCAATGGTGACTGTTCACAGCTTTGTCTAGAAAACAGACACAGACCTGCAAATAATTCTAAATGTTACAGAATGTGTAACAGAACTGAATAAATACATCTGATTTCCCAAATGCTTGTGTTTGTGTAACAATCCATTTTTTCCCCAAATGACAGACACTATGAATAAGAGATATTCTTTAATTTGTCTTTACTGACATGACACTACTCACTGATGACGGCATAACAAAAACTGTTTCTTCATCAGCCTTTAAATTACCAGACAATCTAGTCTTGGTTTCAAAAAATCAAAATGCCATGTGTACATTTTTGAATTGCACACATGGAATATATGTAGCTGATACTCTACACACAGTATGCTGCTGTATAAAACACTCTCAGGTCACAGTCAGTGTATCTCACAATCTCACTATCGGCATCCTGTCATCTGTAGCTGGTGTGATGTTTTTATTACAGCCGAGTGTAGAAGTATGAATAAAAAGAAAAGTGTGGGCTGAGCCAGCTGGAGAAGGGAGTATGAGGCCTAAGCTGAGCTGTAACCAGGTATATCCTGGTGTAAAAACTGCACAGTCTTGCATCTGTTTGCAGGTCAAGTGTTTATATTCATCTTTTTGCTGTACATTAGTTGTACTGAGAAGAGAAACTAAGTAATAATGTGTCCTATTTTTTGGGATTAACACATAAATATACATTATTCTCTGATTAAACAATGAGTCTAAAACCTGAGTTGTATCTATATTACTAAATATATACAAGCTATTTCATCATTAGACCTCCAACCTTTGATTTATTTATGTGCAAAATAAGTCTGCAAGCTTAGAAACATATATATATATATATGAGTATATATTTAGGTTTCTAGTGAAGCTCTGGTCAGCTGCAGGCACTGATTCTCTAAAATCCTGCGAGATGTTATCAGGCAGGGATCCGTCACACACTTGATAAGATTAATGCCGGGTAGTGAAATATTAAGGCTTGATGGCTGAGACATCTGGACTGCATTTGGATCATGTTGTTGCTGGGAATGGCAAGCGATGATGGGACGGCAGCAGGCTAACGCAATATGGCAAATACCATTTCTCAACTTTGCTAATATGTGGTAGATAAGAAGTGCCAGCCACGTTCAGCATCTTTCCAAACTGCCTTTCCCATCATCCGTCTTCCAAGTCTCAAAGAGGACTGCAGGCCGTCTTAATTCAAACAGCCTGATTTGGGGGGTTTTAATGAGAAAGAAATAAGGCACTGAGGCACCTTTTTAAGGGGAAATGAGGGTGGGTTCATGTAGGTCAGAGTCTGGTGGTAGATGCCCCTTGATAACCCGTAGTAATTGCTGCTGAGGCACTGGAGGAAGATGTTTTAGAAAAAAAAATCTGATTGCTGTGTATTTAGACACTGTATCTGATGGGCTCCAGAGTGGCCCCGTGGTGACGTCCAATAACAAATACATGAGCACGATCCGCAGAGGATCCGCATTGTGCTGGGATTAATTACAGCCTACCTTGCTTACATAAATTCAGAGACTGTTACCAATTATGGGGCACATTTTTGCCGTAGCTTTTCTCTGTGGTATCTGGCGTCAAACCTGACTCCGAACGTATGTTGATGTTGTTGAGGTGGAACCAAGCACACTCTGTAGTCAAAGCTCTATTTTTTTTTTTAGTTGTCCATTGATGAGGAGGTTGTTTATACTTCAACTTGAATCCCAGACCCCTTGACTCAGATTAATAAGCTCCTCATGAAGTAGTCTGCAAGTGATTTGCTCCAACTCCGAGTCCGAAATCACACGTCCTGCGGGAATAGAAATAATTTGCTGTTTGGGAGGGGAAACTGGAATGTGATTTCAAAACTGCCTCTTCAAAGACCAGTCAGCTCAGCCTTAAATTAGATATACAGTATGATGTATAGACTGGCGTTAAACACGAGTTAGGCCCTCAGCAGAATGATTTGATTATATCTGCCAGGTTACAAAGTCTGAGGTCATGCTTTTTCCATTCTCTGATGTTTTTGTCATATTTTTTCAGGGCACACAAGGAGATGAAATAATGCAGCGCACAGCAGCTTTCTGCAGATAAGGTTACAGCCTATCTTCCCATCCCAATTAGAACCAGCTCTCCCTCCTCTCACTGTACCAAAACTGAATCAAGTGAAATCGACATGGCTCCAGGGATGGCAGCGCTGGTCTGTTAGTCCAAACGTTTTGATGGATTGCCGTAAAATTATGCGCAGATATTCATGATCCCCGGAGGATGAATCCTAATAAGTTTCTCTGGCAGCCCCTTATTTATCGTAAAAATGTCTCAACGTTCATTCATTCACATTAAATTTGCTGCTTTGCTTTTTCTGCAGCGACATCGTGAGGTTGAATTTGCCACCAGCTGGATGTTTTCAATGAAACTCAAAAAGTGGAAGAGCTCATCGGTGTTTATCTGAAGTGTGAACAAATGTTTCATATGCAAATGGCTTGAGCTGTGAATGAGAAACAAACAACCGCACATGTGTGACTTTGCTGTGTTATGTGTGTGTGTGTGTGTGTGTGTGTGTGTGTGTGTGTGTGTGTGTGTGTGTGTGTGTGTGTGTGTGTGTGTGTGTGTGTGTGTGTGTGTGTGTGTGTGTGTGTGTGTGTGTGTGTGTGTGTGTGTGTGTGTGTGTGTGTGTGTG
>OMNN01052840.1:11429-23090 GCA_900302755.1 Chromis chromis
GGAAAGTAAATACTTTCCTGACAGGACAGAGGTGCTGAGGTCTCCAGTTATCTCACCATGAAACGTGTGTGTGAGAGGAAGCTTGCACATAGTTCTTGTCATGGCTGTTGACTGCCTGAGGAAGCATGATATGTGGCTGCAGCACTCATGAGAGTCCTGCAGCTGTCTCACCACTAATGTGGACAGGAAAATATTCCCCTACTGGTGGGTTAATCTATTGGAGGGGAAAAAAAGACAGAGGTGTCTGGAAGTGAGTGCTGGTTGTAAAACATAGTCATGGGAATGATTTATTGCATTTTTACATTCTTAAGGTTGTTTTTCTTTTTCGTTTTTTTACATCCACTTGACGTGGGTAGTTTATTGCACATGAATGTGGTCAGAGAACAGAATTTCCTGAGATTGCGTGTCTGTTAAATACTGTGCACAGATACTGTCATTACAGTGTGTTACAGTCAGATGTGTTGTAGTCTGAAGTGCACCAGGTGCTTTACAGAGATTTGGTATATGTTGGCGTGGATGCTTTACTGCAGTTTTGTCAGATTTGTAGAGGCTGCTTCATTGTATTTCATTCATATCTCACTAAAACAAAACAAAAAATGTCACAGTTTCTGTCTTAGTGACTCTTCTCATCAAAGATGTGAATGTGGAAGGTTTTCTACTGCAACATCCTGCTGCACACAAATAGTTTTTGTTGCCTCTGTGCACTATTCCTTCTGTGATTTTTACCAACTCGTACTACACATTTGTAATTATTACTAATCACTGCATAGTATTAACATCAGCAGCATTCCTCCCTAAAGAGTGTAAAGTCTGAGAAAATGGCAATTATGTGATTATTACTAAATAATTACTATATGCCAAGTCTTTTTTTCTTTTTTTTAGTTCATCCATTTCTCGTTTCTTTTCACCAACCTGTGAACACAGTGAAAGCCTGTGTGGCCGCCGGCAGCCGTATCCAGTGTGTGTTTTTGTTTTTACACATGGTAAACTGTTGAGTGTGAAGATCTCAGCAGACCTGCCTTATTTCACACATTTAAATGCTCTTTAGACACAAATCTTCGGCCTTAATAACAGCAACCTTAAGAGTCTTCTTCATCCTCATCCACTTGTATTGAATTGGTCTCAATAGGTGAAATCAACAAGAATTATCACTTTAACTTGATTCTCTTTCTGTTTCAGAAACAGAACATGTGCTTCTAATAATCAGTGCAGCACAATAAAACGCACATGCACTGTTATTTTATTATACACGCTGCTGTTCTGATTATAATACAGAGTGTAGTCCTTATTTTCCTCACCACCTTTTTTCTTCTTTTTTTTTTTTTTTTTTTTTTTTGCCAATTTACCCAACTACCACGTTTAATGTAAGAGCAGCAAACCAGCCTGTGGAGTTTCTGTGAGATAAGAATGTCACAACACAAGCATTATGTGTTTCCTTTTCCTTGGAACAATGTTTACAGTTCAAAAGCCATAAAACTGACCACAAATGGAAAAGGCATGGTATAGCTGTAATGAGTTATCCTTGTGTAGTCACATCTTGTAGCAGATGGACTATGTGTTTATTTTAACTCTCAGTGAGCAGTTCTCACAGGTCAACACTGGATGGCAGTGGTGGATCTTTGGTCTTTATATCTGCAGCTTCATCTTTTATTCTTGTATCAAGTTTCCATGACAAGTCTTTAAAAATTGTTGTTTTACTGACACTAAGTCTTTACTTTCCTCTCTGCATGTTTTAAATGAGTCATTTTGCATATTATCAAGAGCCGTTCACCTATAAGGAACTTACACTGAGCAAAAGATTTGTATGGATTGTAAAGACAGAGTCACCATCTCTGCAGGATCAACAGCTGGCAGCAGTCATTTTGCAACAAAGAGCTAAAGTTACTGTTTGATTCCAGATAGTGATTCTCTATATTTCAGAGGTGTGGTTCATGTCCCAGGTGAGGCGACTGCTTTGCAGCTGGCTGCTCAGAGATAGCAGCTCTCAGCATGGCCCAACATCTCTCACTGCAGCGGGGGAAACTGTACAAATATGATCTGGATACATCTGCACTTAAAAGCACTCCCACAATCTCTGCTTGGAAAGCTTTGCATAACAATCCTGAGGCACTAGAAAGGAAGAAAGAAGAAAGGGCGGAGAGAGAGAGAGAGAGAGAGAGAGAGAGAGAGAGAGAGAGAGAGAGGAGGAACAGGAGGGGTGAAATGGGTTGAGGCCCGTGATGCGTGGTGTGGGCCAAGAAGCTGCCAGCATCCCAGCCGCTCCATGTCTGGCCTGGCACAGTATTAAGCAGGCTGTTTTGGGGCCTGTCAAAAGCTCATCACGGCAAGGAAGCCGTCTCTGTGGGGATGCTGCGGGGGTGCCAGGGCACGGCAGGGGGGAGAAACCAGAGACCCTGCCCGGCAGCTTGGTCATAATGAGGAGGAAAATTCTTATTCTTGTATCCCCATTAATGTTACAACAACAATGAACTTTTGTCCAGCTTTTATTTACTCTTATTTCAGGCGTGTTTTTTTTTTTTTTACTTCACATTTGTGTTATTTCCTCCCCTCATCTTAGATTTGTTGGAAGCCCTCAATCATTTATTACAGTAAAATCATGTCCTAAGGTTCCACACTGTGGTAGAAATATTTACTAAATAAAGTCATGCAACTTGATACATCTGCTGACTCTTTTTTACTCTACGTTACCTCATGCATTTCCACTTCTAGCGTAAAACACAGATGATTATCTCATCGTATTGTAAAAAGTAATTGCCTGGTCAAAAGATTATGTTAATGTCACTTGTGGCGATCATGCACTATACCAGTGTGTTAAGTTGTAATTTTTTGGCCGGTGTTGTTTGTGACATCAATCTAAAGCCTTCCAGAAACAAGGGTGGACCAAAACAACATCATATCATTTTTCAAAACCGCTTGAGTGAAATCATGCAGCTTGATTTGAGAACATCCCAACTAACAAACACCACAAGAGTAAAATGTATCTGGAACCCTGCACATTTCACTGGAAGCATCCTGACATTGCTTCTAAAATACCAAAAAACTGTTGATGCCAAGTTATTTTTTTTATGTTGCAGGTGTGAAAAAGTTACGTGCGGATGCTGGAAATCGCTTTTACATTTTATTTCCCATGCTAGACTCACAGTTCTGCTGGGTTTGCACAGTGCAGCTCTCCGGGAAGTTCCTATTTGTTTGTAAAAAGTATGATCGTAAAGTCTGTATTGGACGGTTAAAGTTGGCCCTGGGTCTTAAGTGTTACAACAATAGTAAAACTACGCAGTTAAAAAAAACAACAGAAATCCTCTTCAATCCAACAATTATGGGGCCTCTATATGGAGTAGTTGGCTCGTTTATATGCTGTAATGTTGTGACCATTCCAAACCCCGAGGCCAGGTGTTTTTGATTGCAGTATAGCAGCACACTGCAGCACGGCTCTGGCCCCATAGGATGGCTGCATACGATAAACCAGAGGAGGCTGAGTGGGAGTCGGAGGCCCAGACTGTTTTCCTTATTTATTCATTTATTTATTTATTAATGTTTTGTTTTCTCTGAGAGAAGCTGACAGACAGACAGGCAGCTACACCCTCTTATTAGATGACTTCCTTCGCTGAGTAAATACATTCCAGCTGAGATGTAACGTTTCAGTGTGTAAAAGTGTTTTGGATAAACACCTACAGACGTGGACGACTTTTTTTTGGGTTTTATAGCTCAGAGAGGCAGCGCTCTGGATGAGTATTATCGCTGCTCCGGGGCTGAAACTGAATAGACACAACAATGACTTCACTTTTATTCTATTAAAAACAAACCAACGTCTTCTATGTGCAGCCCAGAACGTCGGGGTGTGTGCCTTCATCTTCCCACTGGACGTCTACTGGTCCTCCTCTGCTGGTTGTTGTCACATACAGCTCAGATGTCGCCGCATGTGTGTTCAATAATGCGACACACTAAATAGAGCAACAACCTGACATCACAAACCTCCTACAAAACTGAAAAGTTCCAGTGAGCAGTGCAGTGTTGCAGGGAAACAGTGTGACAGTGACAGTGTCGTCCTCTGCTGGTAGCATTTCTACCTCAAGCAGTTTAAACCCTCCATGAAACAGATTTCTCATGCAATGCTTTAATATCAACAAGTTAAAAAAATTAAACACGGGCCTTATCTTCATAGTTCTGGCCATCATCCTCACATTCCTAAAGATTATATTGACATCTCACTTGCCAAGTTTTGCAGAAATGCAGGGAATCAATGCCACCGCTAGAACAGTAGAGAAATACACCCAGTTCTTTATCATATCTAAACTATTGATTTAGACATACAACCAGAAGCAAGCACATCTCAAGTATTTGGCATCATCTTCCATGGCACTGAAGAACTATGTATAAACAAAGTTCAGCTACAAAAAATGGAAAGAAGAGCAGAGAGTGAATAGTGCAGTAAATGTGTGGCCATTAACCCTCTGAGCCCCGAGCAGTTTCTGGGCATGTTTTGCTCCTACATTTTTTTGCTCCCCATACTATAGATATTTTATTAATACTGTGACTGTTGGTCACAGCTGAACCACTAATGGCTTAATGGCTTATCTCAACAAATGATTTTTTTTCATTTTTTACGGAATCCTGTTAGTTACACTTTGTTTTGACAAGTTTTTACTTGGACATATTGAAATAAGTTATTTCAAGGAAATATCATGATTTTAAGTTCATTTGGTTAGTTTTCCTGAGGGAACTGCAGGTCACACACGATTTGTTCAAGGCTGAATATGGTATTGGACGGTTTTCTGTTGGATGACAATAGAAATTATGCATTGATCAAGTACAGTATGTTTTAATGTGATTCATTGTTACAAGAGGAAATATCACTGAATGGAGCTTTAACACATGTATTCAGATCATAAGCTATCATTGTTTAACATACGGATTCATAATACTTTCATAAGTTTAGAATTAAAACTTGGTCGTCTGCTCAAGTTATCACTTTCTATAATAACACTTACACCTACTTCATTTGCTGCTTGTTGTTGTTGGCAGTGATAGAGGAACTTTAGACCACAAGTCTATAATTCAACTTTTTTAATATATGCACTGCAACAATTCACTATAATGTATATACAAATTACATAACATTTTCTTGAACCTTCTTTGCTAAGTAAAGGGAGGAAATAT
Source organism: Chromis chromis (assembly GCA_900302755.1). Taxonomy (NCBI): domain Eukaryota; kingdom Metazoa; phylum Chordata; class Actinopteri; family Pomacentridae; genus Chromis; species Chromis chromis. The sequence goes on from OMNN01052840.1 coordinate 16,587, forward strand.
TAACTCTTCAACATTCACAGTTAAAATTAAACTTAAATTAAAGCTGAAATTCACTTTGATGTCACTGAAAGCATCTAAAGTAATGACAGAGTAGAGAAAAGGGTGTGATCTATGCATTTGTGACCTTTGAAATAAAAACAAATGAAACTCTTTTTTCACATGTCCTACCAAGTTACCAATCAAACACTGACATTAAAAACAACCAGACTAATTTACATTTCTTCTGACGTAAAAACAGTAAGTGAGTATAAGAGCAGGCAGAGGATTCTCATTTCTATTGACGCTGTGGTGTCGTCTATGCAGTCGACTAACTAAATTCATAAAGGCTGTTTGTCTTCCTGTTATTCTTTCTTATCGGTCAGCATAAAACATATCCACATGACGAAGAGGGCCATGACCAATGAAGAATGTATCACACTGACAAACATTTACAAGCTGCATATGGTCCTGGTTCACTTGTGCATACATCCCTGTCTCAACCTGTACAGGTGCCACTGCAGCGGGTAATAAAAAGCAGAGTGTGGAGGAGTCATGGATGAAGAAAGACGTGTAGGAGAGAACAAGGCGGCGCTGCTCTGTGACATGTTTTACATCCTGCATGGTGTGCAGGCAGTCAGGTGCTGGTAGTCAGACTGCAGCGATAACAACCAAACTCTCTTTAAAGTTCTTTTTAAAGCCTACTAATGTGTGGGACAGGAGGAGTGGAATTGACGCCGCATCACACACATTTTTAAAAGTGATTTCTTATACGCAGTTTTTAAAAATGCTTGGTGACACAAAGTGAAGCCAGTTAAAAACAACAAAAAGACACACACCTAGATTTAGCTCCTCCACACTTCTTACACCAGCAGTTTTTGTCCACCATCAGTCCTAAAACTACCTTTAAGATGCTTGCAAATTTTTAGTTTTGTTGACACTGTGAGAAAGGGTTTAGAAAGGATGCTCTCGTGTATGTAGATAGCTTTACCAAAAAACTAACATTTGTAAGTTTTGTAAAAGTATGTTTTATGGCAGCTGTCATCATCTTGGTATACCTGACTTCATCTGAAGGCCTATTTGCGGTTTCCACATTATCTATATGGACTTTGAAAGCAGATGCAAATGCAATGCTTTTCATACTACAATAGGTATGTGTCGCACAGTTGCATTGCTCCTCAGAAAAACATATGGGGCTCCTGTGGATGTGACACTTTTTACAGGATAAACAGTGAACTGTAAGTTGATTATTCCTGAGGTGCATTGAGCACAGTGGACGGACATAGCACGGGATTTCTGGAGAATTTAGAACTTCCCACTGTGTATGTATCAATCAATGACCTCTAGAGTCTGGCACCAATGGTCCAATTACAACTCTTGTAATCATGAATTCTAAAGGTATGGAGGATGGAGAAACTCCTCGTACAGTCTCTCCTCATACTAAGCATTTGTTTTGGGCACCATTTATTTTTCTTGCACATGTGCAGTTGACGCTTTTGCGTGGACAATCTGCATTGGCACGTATTTTGTGACATTCGCTGAGGGGTCTTGGCGGAACCTTGTGGACTCGGCTTAAGACTAACTCATGATTTCCACATGGCCGATGCTGACTATGAATGCGAACAGTGGACACTCATGCAGTTACTGTATATTCATGCAGCAATACATGCAAAAATAGGTACGCGTAATTCTTCTACGTAGTTGGATGCATTGCCCCCCAAGAAAGTTACACTCCCCAGCTCCAGTGGGTGTTTCAGAAAGACTGGTTGTGACTGCAGTTTTTACAGGATACAGCAGTTAGTTACAGATTGGGCTGTAACTCCATGATTATTGTGTGGTCATAGGTTTTGGACATCTGCAAATGGGTCCCCATGGGCAGCTGTGGACTTGGGTGGATGACAAAATTTATGTCCCGTGTACCCTTGTAGACACAGAAAGTATGTATTGCTCTTCATCAAAAATGGGCAAAGAAGTGGAGTTTGAGGGATGCTGGATAATGGACTACACCAACCCGTCACTCACAGCAGCCACTCTCTTAATTATGCATAACTTTAAGCTTTTATACGATTTAAACAAGTGAATTATATAAAATATCACCTCTTGTACAGTTATCACAAATGGGTAAATTAGCTATACAGACCAAAAACATTTTTTGAACCAGGCTGTAAATGTATTTATTTCTGTTGTAAAGTTGGGCATTTTAACATGGGGGTCTATGGGGATTGACTCATGTTTGAAGCCAGCCTCAAGTGGTCATTTGAGGAACTGCAGTTTTTGGCTATTCCACAGTAGTTAAATTTTTCAGCAACTGGAGGATGCTGCTTGGTTCCTAATACAGTGGCAAATCTAGAACTTACATAGCGTGCTGTGTGATCTTTAATGGCTGTGTGTTGTTTTTAGAGTTGTGCTGTAGGTTTTTCAGATGATAGTCATAAATACCAGATCCTGACAAACTGCTTTTATGAAGTCTGTTATGTTGGCACTTATAAAGGACTTTTTTTTATGAGCCTCATCTCACAACAGGTGCTCTGCTGTACGTGGGCCTTTTGTCTGTTTAGGTTTAGAAGTGATGACTGTAAGCTCTGACACTTGCTGGGAAAAGGTAGTGAATGTAACATGACTCAACTGTGTAATCACCTTTGTAATTTCGATGTCACCACTTCAAAGTTAAATCCCTTTTTGATGTGGCTTTTCCATTATTTTGTCCCCCTTGTTCCTTTATACCTCACACGCTGAGCTGGTTGTATAATTTGTCCTGGGAGTAATTTAACATTTCGTGGAAGAGGTTTGCCATGATTCAATACATTCTTGAAGATTGAATATCTTCTTTTCCTAAATATTCTTTTAACGTAATAAAAGCCCAGATGAATGTAATCCAGATATAGCGGAGGAGAATGATTTTCTGTGTGGGACAGAGATTTAAAGGCCCTGCACATCCACACAGGTGTTTTCACTTTTGCTGATTAGACCTCCGCTCACACTGACGGTGGGTGGTGCTATGATGGGAGTTACGTGATTTCACTGGACTCTCTGTACAGACGGGGATCATAAAGGTATCCATAAAGATTTGTACCTCCCTCACAGGTGCAACAAACAAAACATACTTGCCTATGTTACAAACAACTCACAATGGCAGCATCATTGCATTTACATTCACCTAAAGAAACCTGATGGCACTATACAGTAACCCATTTGCTCAAAAAAATCTAAGTAATCGTGACTGCCATGCTCATTTGAACCAATTTTCACCAGATTTCCTGAATCCAAACTCAATCTTGATCATTGCTGTCTTGCCAATGTCATCTAAAGCAGAGAACTCTGTGTTCTAGGCGTGTAGACATAAAAGTGAACTTTACAGACCTCTGCAGCCCACTACTCATCGCTGCTGGAGACCAGCAAATCAAGGACACATTAGCCTGTGTACAGTCTTAAAACTTAAAAAGCAACAGCAAGAATTCATTGTTATTACACTGTTAATATGTCAGCAACAACATAACATTTAACACTCTTAACCCCAAGCAGTTTCAGAGTCTTTTTTGCTCCTGTGGACTCATGTTTCAATGTAATATAAAGTCCTGCACCTCTATGGAAACAGCACAACCATGGCGAGAGGTATAGAGAACTCAAAAAAGACTTTTGTGCAGTATGACAAAGTTATTATTACTTATTTTTACTAAAAAAAACAACAAAAAAACAACACGAATGTGACTAACACTGTGTTTCAACATACTGTAGATATTTTTCTAATTACATTTTAAAGTTGTGAGAACACAGCCTGCAGTTCAGTTGAAAAGTCTGAATTGAATTTTTGTCAGGTAACCATTAGTCAAAGTTGGGCCACAAATGGTTTCACAGTTGCATCAGGGACCCCAGCATTTTTTGTCTTTTACTAAATTTTGTTAGTCCAAATGCATTATTTTTGGGAATCTTTTTAAATGTGACATGTAAAAAAACATTCCTTTCAAACCTGCCAACAGGTTTTGGAGTTCAAAGCATTGTATGATGAGATAAATAGTTAAGTGTCACCTCTGCCAAACTAACTGTAATGCCGTAAATAAATAATAAAGTTTATTTGCATGTAAATGGACAAATCAAACAACACAGTCTGTGGTGACTAAAAATCATTGTACTACAACAGGTTAAACCCTGTGTGGACCTCCAGAGTCTCAGTAGGTTCAGCACAAATGAACTTTTTACATACACAGTTGCTCCAGTGGTTATGTAAACTATGTTTAATGGTGCTTAGCTTGAATATTATGGCTTTATCAAGTAAAAATGCATCTTATGAAGTGAAAAGATGGATGATACATGCTAAAATAAAAAGCAAACACTTTGTCCAGAAGGCGCCTGTTGCGAGGAATGTATACTGAAGGAAACCTCAGACTCACCCTGTTTAGTCCCTGTGGGGATCCAGTTTCCCTTTGGCCTTGCAGGAGTGGAGCTCATCACCGCTCTGCAGCCTCATATAATACCTCACAGTGGTTTTGGACTCAAGGTGCAAGGTGATCGTAATTATAACTTTATTGCCCCAGTGTGATAAAACCAGTGCAGGCGCTCTAAACACTCATTTTACGTCAAACTTGCATGTCGAGTGAGGCTGGTACGTGCTTGGAACAGCTCTGCTCTATATACAAGCGGTCCAACAAACTGCACTCAGCAGCCTGATCTGCACAGTCTCATTTCGCTGGCATGCAAACTCCCTCAGCAAATTATTATATTTCCTTCCCGCTTTTGGAAACTTGAAGGAAACGCTCCTTCATGTCTCACTGATTAAGAGTGAAATAGTGTTTTCTCTATGTTCTTCTGAGATGTCATAGTGTAATTCAGATTTAATTGTGTTTTGACGGGTAAATGCCATTAAAGATTACAGCGTATGATTTTACACATGATGATGTTATTTTCTTTTGGAATTACACTTCGCTCTGTTCATCATTATTCAATACGTGTTTCTCTCCGCACTCTGACTTGCCAAACACAGGTGTGGTTAATAACATTAACGATGGTGTGTTGCGCTCAGCGGCTGCAGAGCCAGAACCAGGCCTCCGCTATTGTGCATGTTGGCTCACTGTCATGGCTTACTGGGCCACCTAAATGGAACAGAGCCATCATTAACATTATTAGTTACACCTGACAAGTCGAACTGACTGCTGGGAGAAATGTCTGTATTAGTGGCCTTGATCACTCTTCTATCACATAAATGAGCAAACTTAGATTCGTGTATTTACATGGAGAAAACTCACATATGATCGGATTATTTCACAAGAAGAAAATCATTCTACTAGTTGCTCAGCTGCTGTTTTTTTTAAATAATCATCATCTGGCTACCTTTTCTATAAACTTTTACTGGTATGGCCAGTAGCAGAACACAACAGTTTCTTTCTAGCAAGTAGCAGACAGGTAAGAAATATCTGGTGAGCAAACTGAAGGAGCCTTAGGAGTTGGTGGAGACCAAAAAGAGATAAAAGAAGAGTTAATTTGCAAAACTTCAAATGAATGATAAGGTGCTTCATATCTGCTCATGTTTAAACAGGCAACTATTAGCTGACATGTTTGCATCTTTAAATGTGATGACATGTCAGTTCACAGTTTATACCTGCTGCTGCAGTGGAAAAAACAAATATTGCATATTTAAGTATTGGGGTCTCTTTAAACGGCATTAACAAAAAGGTCACCACTTCAGTTGGAGGTAAATCTTAAAATGAGGACATGCACTCCTAATGTCACTATTAATTCCTCGTTGTGCAGAAAAAACTTTGTTGTGCACAACAGTGTCATTTATTGTGAGTCAAAATTGAATCATGTAACCGGACTGTAAACTCTGATGCATGTTTACAAAGAAGTGACTTGTTTTTGTCCTTTTTGTAGACTGTATATTTAAAAGGAAAGCTTTGACATCACCCATTGATTTGGACCGGGGGGGGGCACTCCTGGTCCTCGAGGGCCACTATCCTGCATGTTTTGGATGTTTCCCTCTTCCAACACACCTGATTCAAATAATCAGGATCGTTATCAGGCTTCTGCAGAGCTTGATGATGAGCTGATCATTTGAATCAGGTGTGTTGGAAGAGGGAACCTTCTAAAACATGCTGGATAGTGGCCCTAGAGGACCAGGAGTTGGCTACCCCTGTTCTAGAGTATGATGCTCTTCGTATATTGTACTGTTCATTGATATTACCTTATTTAACCTACTGTATGTCTGGGGCAACAATTATATAAGTGCACTAGATTTCATTTTCTTGTTACAGAAAAGATCAGTGAGAACTATACACAAAGCTGGATACATTGATCACATTAATGGTCTATTTCTAAAATCCAAACTATTAAAATTCTCTGACCTGGTGAAACTGTACACTTACTTTTGTATAAAGCTGACAAAAACAATTTGCCATGTAATATTCAAAAATTATTTTGTAAAAATGAAAAACAATACAACTTAAGAGAATGTAATAACTTTAAAGTTCAGCCGGTGAGAACCACCAGGAAGAGTTGGTGTGTGTCAGAGAGCGGGGTTAGGCTGTGGAATGGGTT
>OMNN01052842.1:0-10373 GCA_900302755.1 Chromis chromis
ATTGCGTTTGTTTAACTGCTATGTAATGATACAAGCTTAGACGGCTTCTGGTAACATAATGGCGTGGCTCCAACTTGGCTCCTGGCCAGTGGAAACGCAAACCGGTTCTTAGCAGAAACGGGGTTTGAACCAACTAAGCTCCGAACTAGAACTAGAACCACGTCGGTGGAAACACGGTGGTCCCGACCGGGACGGTACGTGGGAAAATTCTGTGAAGCTGCACTTACGCTTCGGCATTTTGTATGCAATCAATGCTGCTCCGCTGTCTGCTCTGTTCCCTGTGAATGTGCACGTCGCAGAGCCGCCCACAAAGCAGCCTCTCGGGGAAGTAGCTACCGTAGTATTTGTGTGCAGTGCCAGTCGATTTAAGTACAAGCTTGATGGTTCCATGAAAAACAGTGAACCCCGGACATTTTCATGAATTTATAAACCCCCCCCTGGACGCCCCGGACAGGACGTAAAAAGTGGACATGTCCGGGCAAAAGAGGACGTTTGGTCACCCTAGTCTAAGGACTACTATATAGCGAAATATGTAGGGAGCTCCTCAGCAAAAGTAACACTTTTAGACACTACCCAAGTCTTCGCGCTATTAATTGTCTCACTGCTGTCGCTCAACTAATTGTGATACATTGCTTTGCTTCCATTAAACATATTAATACAAATTATTATTATTATAATTTTTTTTTTTTGAAATTTTTTTTTATAAAAAACCTTCAGAAATCTGTGGAAATGCCACTAATCCTCAAATGGCTCTGTCATCCGTCTGCCATTCTCCTCCTCAGTCACCTTGAATTCTTTGAGCTGCTTGGATAACTTTGAGATGTTTCCTCCATTTATTTTGAATTCTGGCTTGGTTCAAAGTACCTTCATATTCTACAGGACTAGTGTTACCTTCTGTAACTTCAGTATCATAGAAAAACACTGTCAGGTTTTCACATTTGTATTTTCATCTTGCCAGATAACTGTTTACACATGAACTACGCTGAGACATGAGCGTGACTCAGGATTTTTAAATGACCTCTTACTGACAGCATACTGACCATTATTTTAAAAAATGGTTTTACACTTTCCCACTGATCTGCGGGAGGCTGTGATGTCTCAAGATATGCAGCAATGTTCCAGCAAAGGCAGTGACGGCAAAACCCCGCAAGCCAGTAAACACAGATGTAAACAATGCAGGATGGAAAATACTTCAGATTAAAAAATGTTTTATGAGCAAGAAAATACATTCACCACATTTTTCAGCCCTCAGGGATACACTCAGTGTGTTTTGGTGAAAATGCAAACATAAGTTTTGCTTGCACAGGGCACCTTTAATTTAGGAATTGTTTTCTGATATACTCAGATCTAATTTATTTGTTTCTCATGTCTGTAACCATTTACTTATTTATTTAGAATAGTTTTTAGCCTAGAGAGTGATTTTGTTCTTGGATTGTGTTAATGATACTGGGGGGGGGGTGTATTGTATGAAAGCCTGTTATATTTATTACATTTCCAAGTACCTTAGCTATGAAGGTCACATAATGACACCTGATCAAAATTCATTCTCTAAAGAATGGAGTGGGATCCAATCAAACGCTCCTAGATTAGCTATTCAAAATATTCACCGCAATATTTTGCACATCAAATCCTTCACATATTTAGAGTAGACCAACTCTAAAGTCATTATCGGACGTGATAATATGTTCTTACTGCTGGTGATAATAAAAATCCACTTTTAAAAGATGCACAGTTTCTTAGAAGTTTCTGCAACAGTTTCTGTCTCTCACAGGCCATGGTGATAATTTGGTCTGTACCGGTCTGCTCATTAAATATTGCAGCGCAGGTTAAAACAGAATCCAACACTTCTTTTTGGCCTGATCAAAAGTCTGTCAGGGAAAGTGACAATGTTGAAAGGCAGCAGCGATGTCTTTCATGTCAGACTGAACCTGTAAGATTTTAATAACACTCACCGCAATGTGTGTGTTTGTGCGTGAGGATACTGAATACTACAGAAACTGAGGAGACGAGGAGAGAGGAAGTGAGCGGGTGAGCGAAACTGAGGCACTTGTGTGGTACTCGGCAAAAATGCTGTAGGTTTCAGTGCATCAGTGAAGGTAAGCGTGTGGGCGGATGACGGCGCACATCTCCTCCACTGCCACTGAAAACTGTTCCTGTGTGTGCAGATGGGAGCTGATGTGTGTGTGCTGCTAGTGCTGGGATCTGAGTACTAGTCAGAGTAGCTACAGGCGATTTTTGTGACTCTCCACAACTGTAGCTAATTCCATTCACTCACACACACACACGCGCACACACACACACACACACACACACACACAATGCACCATATACAGACTATAGTTGTGCCTATGTACAAGCACCAGATGCAATACAGACGACATTTCAGCACTCGTTCCAATTATCCACATCAACTAGCTGAAAGAGCGGGTTAAAGTGTGTTTTGAACCATTTGCCGTTTTGTGTAATAGAGGACTTATGCATGCACTGATTGCACGCTGCAACCCCCTCATTGGTCGATACATTTAAGCTGTGACCAATCAGAGGATCAAATGGTAATTGTAGGCTTAAGAAGCTTGTGGCACAATGTGAGCCTTCGTACCACGTGGAGACTCACGCTGTGCCAGAAAAACGCACACACTTGTAAGTACGAGCTAGAGGATATGATGCAGCGAATCAATGAATTTTTTGAATGTATTTCTCCATCTTTGTTTTTTGTTTTTTTGTGGGGGTTGGAAGCATAATGCTAAGCACTTTTGCCGTTGAGAGCTCAGTTCTAATGTTGCTAAATATAAACCTCTCAAACAGCCTGAGAAGGCAAAGTGCTCTTTGAGAGGAGAGTCAGTGAGAGTTCAAAAAATGCAGAAAACACAACGCACAATGAGAGAAAGAGGTCGAAAACAAGAGAACACAAAATCCAAACAGGAGACTCAAAGCAGCCAAAGGATGAGGATAGTGAAGGAAGAGGGGAAGAAGGAAACAGGAGGCTCTGTTCGATTCCATTCAGTAGCTGCTCGCTGCTCCAAGTTTGCTTGCTGCTGTCTGTTAAACCTTGGGAAGAGCCTTCATGCATAATGCAGCTCCATGTGACAGGAAGATGGGGATTGGGGCAAGATCATATTATCCAGTCATGCCAGAGTTTATCAAGTGAGAGCTCTTGATGCATGAAAATCTGCATTGTGCTGCAGCCGCCGTCATATCTTCAAAAACAGTGTGAAGAGATGAGAAGGCACAGAAGTCAGAGTTGAAGAAGAAAACTGGCAAAAGTAAAGCAGATGCAGATTTAAATAAATGCAGGAAGGTGATTCTCCTGCCTTTCAAAAGTTAGAGGTCTGAGTGAATTCAGATGAGCGTGCTGAACCAGTTTTTCTTGAATTGTTGATTATGTTGTTTGGTCTAAAGAGAGAGGTTATTAAGACATTCTGAGATATTATACGAGTAATTGCAGTAAACTTTTGGAGCAGAAAATAGTTTTGCTATCAAAGCATTGGCAGCACCAGGGCATCAGGTATAGGGAAATTGGAGGGGGAGTTGCTGATGGTGCATTTATGTATATCTACATGTAAATGATATTCATTGTGTGTGGCAAGGTGAGCCTCTGGACTGTCACAGTCTATAATGATTCTCCCTCTGCCATTCTAATATAAGTCCATAGTGTGTATCTTCTGCATTATAGTGGTTAGCTCAGTTGGTAAGGATGCACTGGTAATGTTAGGATTGCAGGAATGATTCCTGCTTTCTTATTGCTTCCCCTTACTAGAATGTATAGGAAGGATGGCCCGGACGTTGACACAACTTTAATTTTAGAAATATTTGTGTGTCAATGTTGCCTGGATACTGCTTAAAAAATATAATTAATTACATTTATTTTTGCAGTGATCATTTTGGGGATGCTATAAGCCTTATCTAGGCTCCTAATAGTTCCAACTATGCTTATAAGATCTAGACTTCAAATGTCAGATTTTTTGGTGAGAAGATTTTTCATTACCACCACTTTCACTTTTCCTATTTGCACAAATTGCTTTAAGCCACATTTTAATAAAAACTTAATCCATCCTGTTCCTGAGAGGCATTTTGGAGGGGGAAATGTAGTTATAATCCAAAAGCAAATTAATACATAGAGTGCAGAGAAAATTACAAATTACTGATACATACAGTTGAAGTCTAAATGCCAGGAAACCTTCATTTGTCTTCATGAAACAGTGATCAAAGCTTTGTCATGTAGTGGCTACTGGTTAGTTTCATTCATGGCCATTTGGATATAAAGAGGAAAGTCACACTGCTTCTTGTTCAGAAGAACAGGGTTATATAAAACTGAATATTGTCCACAACTGATTAAATAGATTCCACCATTATGGACTCTTCAGTGTCGCAGTTCCTTAAAGTTCAACCCTGAAGTTTACCAGAGTTGAACACCTGATTTACTTTGCCACTAGGAAAGAACAACAACCTCCAGGCTAACAACCTACTACACTGAAAATGTCAAGTTTTGCTGAAGGTTTTTATTGTGCAGTGAGGGCTACGTCAATAATAATAAAAAATTTAGTTATTTTTTTGGTGAATTAGCCATTTTAACGAGTGCTTGCCTCCCTTAATGCAAATGTTCCACCAAAACTATTCTCCCATCTATATTCTGAAGGGACACAGGTGCTGCATCCTGGGCTTAGTACCACCCAAGATGATTGTGATTACAGAAACATGAACAAGCCAGGGCTTCTTTCCACCTGTAGAAGGATAAGAATTAGGTGTTACCAGACCATTCTTCTCAGCTGTGCTATTTTAGGAAGCATATGACCACTCTCATCCCCATCAGCCTCAAGGGAACAGACATGGATTTTGTTGAGGATTACAAGTACCTGGGTGTCCACATTGACAATAAATGGACTGGACTGAAAACATGGAGGCTCTGTACAAGAAAGGTCAGAGCTGCTAGTGTTTTCTTAAGAGATTGAGATCTTTCAATGTCTCTAGAACTAGAAGCTGGAGATGTTTTGTCATTTTGGTGGTGGCTACTACACTGTAGTATGCTGGGGCAGCAGAGTAAAGGCAGCTGATACTAATAGATTTAACAAGGTCATCAGAAAAGCTGGTTCTGTCCTGGAAATGGAGCTTGAATGTTTGGTGGAGGTACAGGGAGGAGGATGCTGAGGAAACTATTCAGTATTATGGACAACGCCTCTCATCCCCTGGCTGCCACTCTGGTGTTACATTAGAGAAGCTTCAGTTGTAGTATGGTCATCAAACTGCATCATACCTCCCCCTTCTGCAGGATGGACACCTGAAACATGGGATACCTAAATCTGAACAATACTATCAACATCATGATTTGCAATGTTACTTTCTCAATTGTATGTCCAATATCAGTCACTGTCTTGTGTTATATTCTAATTTCATGTGCAATATTTCATTTTCATTTGCAGTATTTCAATATTATATGCAATGTTACGTCATGACTTCAGTGTCATTGACAGTATTGCTTCTTACTTTGCTATCTTACACTGCTGTGTTGACACTAGCCAATGGTCTGGCTATGCAAGACTACTCTGCCACTGTTAATTAATTGATAATTATCATCCCAAAGTCACTAAATAGGCTGTCACCAAGCCCTAAGAGTAATAGTTTTATAGACACCTCTGTAACCACAAAGCCTCCCTGCCTGCTGTGGTAACAGGCAGTTATATCCCAAAATCCAATCTTCTTGATTAGATCTCATAAATAAGATTGAAATGTCAGATCTAACTGTACCCAGCAACACTTTCTTTTTCGCTCTGTTACAAACATTTGTGGATGTGGAAATTGGTTTAACTCGCTGCTCTCAGCTTAGGTCTAGACACATGCAGATTCAAATGGTGGGAGGCTGTAGGTGAGCCCTGCAACAGAACAATTCTCATATGTTAAAATGGCTCCCATGATGCTCCCTGACTGTGCTATTGTTATGCTAATGTTTAGAAAATTATGATGTTCAGAAAATCCAGGCTTTTCCTGTTCTCATTCATCGCCTTTTATTCCATTCTATATTTACATTCTATTGTAATTGTAATCAGAGTTGTCATCTCTGACAAGTGGCGCAAAAGAAATCTGCTCATATGACCAGACACCAATGAACAGAGACATATAAGCACAAAGTCATGCAAACTGCGAAGTAAGGCAGAAGTAAATGTCTTTATAGATTGTGACAGCGTAGAACTCCATCAGTTCATGCATGCAATCCTCCTTTTTTTCTGACATTTCGAGTTGATTGCAATTATGTGTATTTTATGACTCATGCTGTGGAAGTGCACATGAATGCACACATAAGCACAGACTCTAACACACACATCAGCAAGTGTCCATATGCAAATTGACCAGAAGTTTGGATACTGCTAAGCCTTGGAACAATCCTTCATGAATAATGGAGTCACACATGACAGACAGAAGAGGATTGAGGAGAACCATTGAGCAGGAGAAAAGATTTGGGCGTCACACGAAAGCTCTTCCATCATTTTCTTGCCCAAACAATGGACTGTGAGGAGATCAGATCCCCTGGTGATTTCCTCTTGAGCAAGGATCTGGGAGAAAGAACGAAAGCCACAAATGAGGCAAAACAGATTTTAGTGCCGATGTGAAATGAGTTTGGTGCTATGGAAAGTCAGACAATGAAGATGTCATTATCAGCATTGCACTTTCAGCACAATACAGTATTCTGCGCAGCCCTCTCCCCTAATGATAACGTCCCTGCACAACTAAATTGCATTGATTCTGTTTGTTTGTGACATATCAGAAGTACGTTTCTAAGGGGCATGTCCTGATCCAATTTCAAACATCCGGATTGGGCCTGACCAAGGCAACGAGATTTGGTCTGCTGAAGCAGAACATTACAATGCTATTAAATGGTAAGAGGCTCCACCTGGTGGCACAACCTGGTACCACAGCTAATCTACAATACATTTGCATGCGTCCAACATGCATGTAAAGAATTCAGGTTTTTACCATCTTTGTGCTTGTGCAGCCACGGTACACCCTACCCTCGCAACACTACTTTTCCGACAGTGCCCTACAGGAGCTTTACAACAGGGTTCATGACCACCTACGTAACATTAAGGAGCAGCTTGCATGCAGACATGCATTTTTTTTCTTAATGAATTGCAGAGCTCTTCAGCTGTCAAGCATTTACATTGGATGGATTTTAATAACTTTAATTTTCTTGAAGTGTGTATTATCTTGGAAAATGGATTGGATTGGGACTCGGTTTACCATAAACTAAAAATTCAATTAGAGTTAGATTATTAGAGTTTGCATGTTCTCCCTGTGCAGCATGGGTTTTCACCGGGTACTCTGACTTCCTCCCACAATCCAAAAAACATGCTGAGGTTAATTGATTATTCTAAATTGTCCGTAGGTGTGAATGTGAGTGTGCTTGGTTGACTGTCTCTATGTGTGGCCCTGTCAAAGACTAGCGACCTGTCCAGGGTGTCCCCTGCCTTCGCCCGAGTTGGCTGGGATAGGCTCCAGCCTCCCCGCGACCCTACAGAGGATTAAGCGGTGTATAGATAATGGATGGATGGATGGATGGATGGATGGATGGATGGATGGATGGATTGGGGGCAAAAGACGTTGATCCCTGGTTTCTAATCAACATCTCTTTGCCATTACTTTATTGCTTTGCTCCCACTCTTTTTCAACCAACCAATCATACATTAGATCCAGAAAATGGAGGAAAAACTTCAAACATGTTGTGAAAGGGTCATATTTTATCCAAAATCCTATTTCTCTGTAACCAAATAGTTTTGATACCTAAATCTAACAAAATAGCAAGTTAAAAACAAAACTTAGAAGAAGAAGAATAAGGACAGGATCTTCAGTCTCCTGGGTGAAAGTCTCATTCCTCCATCTCCTCACTTTGTCTTTGTGACTCTTTCAAACTAGAAATGTTTCTTAAGAAGTCATAGTTTTGCCTTTCAGAGGGAAAACATAAATCAGAAGGCACTTTAGTTGTATATGCACGTTTTAGCGAGACAGGGCTCTTTCATGTATTTTGGTGATACCTACTGTATGTGTTGACATGGCTTGTCGAAATGCTTCAGCAATTTATGGCTATACAGCTCAATTTCTATTATTTTTTGGGGGCCCTAGAAAGAAAAGAGTTTCATTTAATTGTCATGCCAAGCACACATAGCAGTCTGCTTCTGTTAAAACAAGCAATTAGGGTTTGAAAAGCACTTCTAAAAGTTGAGTTGCACCCAGGTTGGTTTAAAACAAAACTAAAATTAGCAGTAGAAAGGTTTGCTATAATGAGGTCACTCTAAACACACAGGCAGAGAGTGCGATGGAAAAGGCACAAAGTACAGTCTTGCAGGGAACAGAGGGAAAGTAGCGGGGATACTCTGGCAGCTGATTAGGTGAATGAGAGGCAGGTTTGTGCTGTTGGCAAGTGAATATGAAGTGACTGTTGAGTAGCGGGAAGAGCTCAGGACAACTGCTGCAGGGTGAAGAAACGGCAGGGTCTGAAACTGCAGGGAGGATAGGAGGTGAGTAAAATTAATGAAACTAACTTCTCCTGCTCTTTGGGCAGTTTGGGAGAAGTTTTAATTGCCAAATAAGAATTTCCTGCAGAAAATCCTCACAAAACATTTCCATCTTTAAAATGGGTTTGCACTCCTAATATGATTCTGTTTAGCCAGTGACCAGTGCATCTTCGCCTGTCTCTGTGTGTCCATCCACGTCTATCTCCTTTTTCTTTGTGTTTGTGTGTGCAAAAGTGAGACCGTTAGAAAGTCTGAGACGGAGAGAAAAGGCAGACAGATCAGTGCGTCAGCAAACAGGCCTATGAGAGGGAGCAGTGAAAAAAAGGGCAGGGATAATAAGGGATAATCACAGCTTTATCCTGTCACTGCCAATCACACTGGGTAGAGGATTGAGAGACGAAGACAGCAGGCCATGTAGCCCCGTGTTGATACGCCTGACCAGCTATCTGCTCCCACTGTGATAGCCTGTAAGACATGCTCTAACCCACAGATGAGAACCCCTAATCCTGCAATACACTCACACTCTGCTAGATTAGCTGCGAGGTCTCTTCCCACACTGATCCCAGATCCCTCTATTTCTTCTTAAAAGCAAGCAGAGGGATTGAAACACAACTTATAGGAGGAGGAATATGAGGGGACGGAAATAGAGACAAATAGAGAAATGGAGACTATATAGGATAAGGACGGAGAGGGAGAGGCTTGAAGAGAGAGGAAAATTCAAAAAGACAAGAAAAGGAATGGGGGATAGAAGAATATCGGGGTCATACCTCAAACCGTGGCTAAAAACTTACTGAGTTTAACAGGATTTGAACTATGAGAGAGGATTCAGGATAACAAGAAGGAGGCGAGAAAAGACAATTTATATTTTTATCAGAAAAGAGGAGTACAGGGAGAAAAAAAAGGAGATGCTTTTGGTAACCTAGTTTCTCCTCCACAAAGACCTAGGATAGCTGCCCTACAAAACACAGAATAAAAGCAGGGTGAGACAGAAAGGGAGATGGATGGAGAGAGTGTGGGTGATGATGAAGCTGAAGCAGCTAAATTGTCATGGTTACCACCGCGAGTGCATGAGGAGGCTGCCTGTGTGTGTGTGTGTGTGTGTGTGTGTGTGTGTGTGTGTGTGTGTGTGTGTGTGTGTGTGTGTGTGTGTGTGTGTGTGTGTGTGTGTGTGTGTGTGTGTGTGTGTGTGTGTGTGTGCGTGTGTGTGTGTGTTACTGTGTATTACTGTGTGTGTCACTTTGTGTACTGTGGTTGTCAGAAAAATGTAATCAATATGACACATAATGCATATGCGAGTGTAATTATTTGTCACAGTGTGTTCTGCAGCCATGGAGCTGCATTAGGAGGTTCTGTTTCTCTCTGTGAAAATAAATTGTCCGTGTGTTTCGATGTGCGTGGGACATATTACACAGCAAAACTGTAATGCCTTGTCAGGGTCTGGGCTGTAGTTCCAATGTGTGTAGAATGAAAGGTGTGAGGCCGTCTATTGAGGACCTGTTCTGCTGAGTCTTCATCCCTGACTGCTGACTCCGACTGATGGAAGATTTTAAGCTTTATCTAAGGCTTAGCTTTCACCCCCAACTTAACTGGCGGCGGGAGACTCCTGTATTTCTGTGCCTTTCTTCTAGTCCTCAGCCACAGTAACCTTCATCTGACCTTCAGCTGGAGCTGGGGTGTGATATCATTTTGTCTCACATAAATCCATAATCAAATCAGGTTATTAAGTCGGAATCCCTTCAAACCCCTTCCATCCTTTTAAAGTACAAATACATATACTTAACTACAAGTCAAAGAATTGGTTCAGATCTGTTATCAGCTGTTGTTGGGCAAGAATCCAGGACTGTTTCAGGGCAGATTTTTAGTGGTTCAATT
>OMNN01052844.1:0-13566 GCA_900302755.1 Chromis chromis
CTTTGTGTGGCAGCGTCTGGTCCAGTCGGAGCGTATCGATGTCCGGTGTGTCACGCAGGAGGCGACGGCATGTGAAGTGTGTGAAATTTACACCGATCAGCCACAACATTATGGCCACTGACAGGTGAAGTGAATAACATTGATCATATTGGTACTATGTGGTGTTCTGATGGAAAACCTTGGATTTTGCCATCCGTGTTGATGAGACTTAGACACCAAAATAAACATTGTCCCAGAACAAGCACACTCCCTCATGCAAATGGAAATCCCAAATGTCACTGGCCTACCCCCGCAGGAAAATTAACCCCACCACATGGAAAAAACATCAAACAATCAGGAACATCTTGAGGAACATGACAATGGCCCAAGAGGCCCCACTGCACAAGCCAAAGTACCCAAAGGATCCACTGTCAACGTCCTGGTGCCAGACCCCATCGGACACCCTGAGAGGTCCTCTTGTCCATGCCCAATGGTTCAGAGCATTTTTGACCACATAAGGGGGACCAACACAATATTAGGCAGGTGGTCATAATGTTATGCCTTATGGGTATATACGCTGCATCTTTTGTGGTGTTTATTTAGCACAATGTATAATTTAGGTAGTTTAGCAAGTTCGCCTTCAAGTTGAGTGAAAATACAGGATTCTGTTGATAATCTGCAGATTCAAAGAACTGTCTCATTTCGTTCATATTTTCTTTCAGTCATATTTATCTGCTACTTAACTTTGCATTGTGTGTCTTTTTGATGCAGGGATGTGTGAATCCGCTTGCCTTTCATCTTATCTGATTTCATGTAATTTTGCTTTAATTGCACAGTAGCTAAAGTGTGCTTTTCGCTGTCTGCTCTCGTGTTTACTTTGCCTCTTGTCTCCTTTCTTATCATGTTTGACAGGAATGTCTCAAACTGACACTCGTGACCTGTATTTCCTGTTCAAACAGCAACGTGTTGAGGGTCTGCGTCGTCTCACTGATTATCGCTGCCACGTGCCTAAGAAGATATAATCGTGTTTACGTTTCTCGTTTCTTGTAACCTGCTTTGTCTGGGGTTTTAAATGATGTAGTTCCAGAGCTCAAGTTAAATTCCTGTAAACTCAGTTCCTCCTTGAGCAGTAAATTAACTTTGTGTTCAGTAGCATCATAGGGGAAGAAAACAACCAGTATGTGTTAAAGAGTAAATCAACATTATCAGTTTACAGTATACACACTGTAAACTCATCTTGAAGCACACATACAGTATATTCTGGGTATTTTACTGTGGTCTTTTATTTCCAGTTGTTTAAATTTGGTTCTTTATTTAGATTTAATCTCATACAGTCTTAATTTTATTATTGTCTCACTTATTACTGAATGATTGCTTAATATTGGACTAATACTGATATTAGCACATAACTTTAAACCATTATTTGTCCAGATCCAGATGAAAACTAAAGCATACCAAGGCTTTATTTTGCTTTGGAATTTCAAGTTGACTTAATTCAATTCAACTTTATTTATATAGTGTCAATTCCCAACATAAGTCGTCTTAGGCACTTCACATAGTAAATACCTTACATTATTATATTATATAGAGAGAAACCCAACAAATTCAATAATCTCTCATCGTATCGTCTCTCATCGCATCGTAATGCAGAGAAGGATGATCGGAGCACTTTGGAAACGGTGTCATCGCATAGTTTGTCCAACAGAGTTGCTCCAAGTCCACTCTTTATAATACTGCAGCTCATGTAGCAGAGCAGACAGTGGTGCGGAGTCAAGCAGTGTATCAAAAATCCAGTATTGATTGAGCTGTAGTTGTCACCTCATTTTATGGTGGTGGAGCCATGACTCTGCACTTACAAAGAGGCACAAAAGTCCACAAGCAGAGATTGGAGGGGTTGGTGGTGGTGGTCTATTTCCTCAGACCTTCTGAGACCTTTATTACAGTACTATTTTTTGACTTAGGTCTTCTTTTAGCTTTTTTTTTTTTTTTTTTTTTTTTTTTTTTTTTGCTTTTGTTTGCTTGTGTTTTCCATTGATGTTTGGTTAAGTTTAGGCACCAAAACTACTGGGTTAGGTTTACAAATTGATCTTGATTTGGGTTAAAATACACCCTGTTGTTACGTTTACCACATGTTTTAGGGTTCTGGGAAGGGTTCTGTTGGGTTCTATCTTTCCTCTTGTTAAAGCGCTTCGAAATGTCTGTAGATGTGATTAAGCGCTTTACAAATTAAAGTTGATCGATTGATTGATTTTAAAGCTCCTCTTTGTATGTTACCAGGGTGACGACTACACCAGAGATTTTAAATGAACTCACCCACCCAACTGTAAGAGGTTGCCCTCGTTATCAGGGTTACTTTCTGTTTATCTGTAAACAGAATGGAGGGTAAACACCTTCTGGCCTACTGGAAAGTGGAGGAGGTCCCTACTGGCCCATATGGAATAATGTTCAATGATACCGCCCATTTATTGGGCTGATAACATTCAAATTGGGTGTGGTGACAGACTCACGTCTTTCAGCATGAAAATACATTTAGAAATGTTTTCTGATGCTGTAACTGATGTGTTTATGCCATTAGTCATGGTGGAAATTTGCCAATTGCTGATTTTCCATCTAAACTCGTCAGTCATGTTAGCGAATGCGCCGCATCTCTTATTTATGATGTCAAAAAATTACTGATTACCCCTTTAAAGATTAATCCAGGCAGATTCCAAGTTTTGATCAGGGTCATTATTATCCAACAGATGGAGGCTCAGCTCCCACTTGAAACCCGCCAAAGATATTCTCCACTGACCAGAAGCAACCCAAGCTGTTAAATGTCCACTCGACCACTTCAGATATCCGGCTTAAACATATTGATTATCGTCGCTGGTGATCCTTCTTCGTTTGCAGTTAATGAAACAGAAACGAGGTGGGGGTTGAATCAGGGTGCTGACCTCGTATGATGAGCTTTGACTTCTTGGTTCACTTGGGACTTGTGGTTCTAAAACAGCTTTCCTTCCTGAAGAGAGGAAATAAATAAACTGGCCTGAGTGGTATTTATTATATGTTCTTGGCTTCATGTTAATTATTTTCCTCATTAACAGCATCAACATCATGCTCTGTGCTGTTTTAATCACTTGCTTTCGTTTGATATTTTATTAATATGCCTAACTGATCCCTCCACCCCGGTACAGTTAAGTAATGTTGGTTAATTATTAAAGGACTGTGGCCTTATTTATCATCAGTGAGGACAAAGGTCTTAAAAATATATATGCGTTTGTTAGTGAGAGTGTGTTCCTGATTGCTCATATTTGTAAGTTAAGCCGAGACATCAGGACCCGGCAGTTGTCCCTTTGTGTAAACAACAAGTGCTGAGATAGTAGATTTCCTCTCTAAAGGGGAAAAGAAAATGAGGTTGGGGATGTGACAGAGCGACGGGGGTTTACGTCTAGGTTTACACCACATCACAGGCACAAATCTGGAATCAGCTTTCAGCAGTGTAATGGATCCACACGAACATCCACAATAAGATCTCACAGCTCCAGATCATCGTCTAGATGGAAGAAATAATTTCCTACCTTTAAGTTTATTCAAGATTGGGCGAGTAGAAACAAGAATTGTTTAGGGTTATGAGGTTGCTGTGTTATGTACATGCAAACACACACAGAGCTGGTTTATTGTCACACCTTGGTGGTCACATGTTTGCTCTGCAGTTACACTTGGGTGGGAACGCTCCACCTCCCTGACAGGCTTGTAGTGCCCCATAAAAACTTTGTTTTTGTCCCTGAGGGCCTACGTGTGCTGTTTTTACATACCTCAAATGCATGTCGGGACACTAAGTATGCGTTGCGCATTTTATTTTACAGAAGAATTTCACTAGTGGTCATTTCTCATGAAATGTATAAACTAAGAGTTGCTTTAGTTGCTTAAATGTTTGACTGATCACCATTTTATTAGCATCTTCTTGAAATATCCTGCTTATCCGGTTGCTTCCTGCACCTCAGGCAGCTAAATGTAAACTAGAGGAACCACTATGACTGTGTCATTTAATGCTTTTAATGTATGCAGCCAAATGCATTAAAACCTAAAACTGCAGTAGTTTCCGTGATCATTCTTTTTCCAGAGAAATGTCTGTAGAAAATCCTGCAGATCTGCAGCATGTTGCTTTATAGTCTGCAGCTGTTTTCGTCATCTATTTAATTCTACTGCCATTAAAGATGTCTTTTAGATAAAACATGACTTTGCAGTGCCAATAGCTGTAGAGGGCTGGAGTAACTGCCGTTTTGTCTCAGAATAGGAAACCCCCGAGGGACAAGGAAGGTAAACAGGGACAAGTGGGGGAAAAGGTGTAAAAAAGGCAAAAAAGGAGGGAAGGAGGGCGTGAGGAGTGGTTGCCATGCCGGCAAACGGATGGAGGGGAGGGGCAGAGATCACAGAAAACAGAAAGAGGGAGGCAGGGAATAAGGAAGAAGGGACGGGCTGACTCGTATTTCAGCTTCATGAGTACTAGGGTTGGGTGTAATCCTAACCCTGTACTCACAGCACAAATAGTCAACTCTTTTTAGTCACACACTCTTGAGGACTCACCAAGAGCTTGGAGTTCAGGGGAAATCCTCAGCGACGCATAGTTTGTTTTTAGCCTGTGTGGTGTGGACATTCAGCAGGTGTGGACTTCCCTCCCTCCTGGTTCTGTCTTTATCACTTGTGCTGCTCAGCTGATTGGAGATCCAGACGGCCGACAACACCTGGAGCTTTTTTTTTATTTCACAACCTCAGCCTGCTTGGAATGCTTTTTCCTCAACCACCAGCGGCGACGATACTTGAAGAAAAGATCTCAAAACAGACGCAAGTGGAATAGAGAAGAATTTGTTGACAAGTTGAGGCTGCAGAAAAATTCTCTGGAAAACCCTGGGAGGTGTCCTCATCTTTGCTACACACCCAGTAGAGGATGTCTATTTGGCGGGACGCTTTCACATGTGAGTGTGTTTACTCCAGTGTAACTTCATGAGGACGGGAATAGACCCAGAGGAACCTTTAGACCTCCTGGCGTGGAGATGGTGTGTGTCAGCTGCTGGAGGTAAAGGCGTACAAGGTCGTAAACAACAAACGCAGACGTTGCCGTGATTGAAAAGTATCTTGATATAATTTTGAAAACCTCTCTCCGCCCTGTCATGCACCACTGAGGGACATTACAGCCAACAGTGACTGTGCACATACGAGTGTATCCGTGCCGCAGAGGGGCGGTGATCTTCCCCCGATTGCTGGATTGCCTAATTACCACTTTGGGTTTGGGATCATGCCCGGAGTCTTAAAGCACAAAGGAGGAGAAGAAAGGAAAGGGGATGATTTAAGTCTGGCTTTTAGGTCGTGACAGAGATGAACTGAAGGAGAAAGAGGTTGGAAATTGAGGCTGTCCGGGTCATGATGTGGAAGAAGGCAAACTGGACGATGGCTGAACTTCTCCCTGGAACTAATTTAAGGCTCAACATGGAATCCAAATAGCATTTTAGAGTCTATATCTGGATGCTGGACTTTTACACACCAATCAAAGGATTTACATCTGAGGATTGTTTTTCCAGATAGTTTGAAAGAAGAGTTTGACTTTGTGAGAATGAGGGGCGACAGGAGATCCTCCTCATTCCGAAAGGAGAAGCCGCCGGGTCTTTCTCGGGCTCTCAGCTGGCTCAGCGTGTCCACACTCTCCCGCCAGAGCAGGCGCATCTTCCACAGCCAGAACGAGCTCCACGTCGTTCACAACCACACTCATCTTCATGCAGCAAACAGGGATGAGGATGGGGATGACTGGGTATACCACCCACAACACAGAAGAGGTGAGAGTGGACAAAGAGGGGATTCATTCACTGCTTATTAAATCTGATATGTTACACCCCACCAAACCACATTGGTATGTTTGGTTTGGCTACGTTGCACCTTTTCACCGTGCTGTGGGTTTATTTGAATGGATCCTTGTTCTCAATCTGAACCAGGGAGGCCAGTGAATGACTTGTTTACACGCACAAGCAAAGCAAGAAGTGTGTCATTGTCTTTTTATGGCCCCTTGTTCTCCATCTCCGTGACCCTTCTGCATTTCCCGGTTGCCATAGGGAGTGAGTAGGAGGTGTGTGTGGTCAGTGGGACTCGTACAGTAGGTGGTCAAAGGGCACTTTGTGTGTGTGTGTGTGTGTGATAGTTAAACAACGATGCATCAGACCGGAAGCAGGGAGGATGTCATCGCCACAGTGATGTCACAGGCTGGTACCAATGTGAGTGTTGGATTTGGTGCCAGGACGGGTGTGTGTGTTCGTGTTTGTGTGTGTGCAGGCTTTGATAGCTCCAAGTGATGAAACTGTAGAATAATTCTTCAGTTTCTTATTTATATTTGGACGTCATCTTCCCTGAGGTAGGAGTGCTTTTTATACTTCTGTCGGTGCATCAGGGGTATTGAGTTTCCAGATTAGTCTCATTATTTATTGATCAGTTCATTTGTTGTGTGTCTGTGTATGTGTGTGTGTGTGTACATTCAGGCTGTGGTGTCAATAAGACTTTGGGGACAATAGCTGTAACTGTAGCCTAACCTTCACCTGAGAATGGAAAAAGACACCAATGCTGCACTACGGTCACAGGACCTGCTGCGTTAACTTCACTGTCATTGGTGGTTTCACATCCATTCCTCCATTTAAATTGCTTACAAACCTTTTTTTTAAAAAATCATACAGATTAAAAAAAACATCAACATGTTTGTCTTAAATGTTCAGTCGGGTGGTCAGCAGAGCAAAGCACAACTTCAGCCCTCGCCGTATTCGTTGAGGTATTGCATTTGGGACATGCAGACATAGTCATATGTGGCTGATTCTCCGTCTGATGTATATTCCTCTAGTGCAGTTTTGATTTTGAAATGTTTCTTTGCATCAAAGACACTGGATGTTGCCACCTTGATGTCTCACACAGACTGTGCAATGTACATATTATTAATTGCTGATGCAGTTTAACATCATGCAGTTTAAAACGTAACGTAAAATGTCTAAGGCATTTTGCTGCTATTTATAGGTCCTACTGATTTTTTATGGATTTTATGAATTTTTCTACTAGGTGATACAGATACAGATACAGGTGATAGATCTCCAAAGGGGCTGACTTGTATGCATATGTCCATGTTTATATGCATAGTTTTTTTTAACTATACAGATGTTCTGGCACCTGTTAGCACCATGATTGATACCATTAGTGACATCTCTGACAGAAAAGTGAAATAAAGTCCAAGTCTCTTTGTGTTTCTAGATGTTATACAACAGTGATATGACTCACTGTAAAGATGCCAGTATGCAGAAGTACTTAATTTGTGTCTTCCCCAACACCTAATGCAAACAATTTGACATGATTAATTGCAAAAATAATCCACAAATTATATTAACCATGAGTTGCAGTCTTATTTTACACTTTACCACATTTTCCATTTTATTTGAGTGCATTTGTTCAGAACAGCTTCCATATTAACTGTTTATTTCTGAAGCGATTGAGCAACACGAGTTGCTTTCTAGTAGAACCTTGTTGTAACTTGTTGACTTCAGTGCAAACTTTCTTTGCCTTCATCTGTCTCCAGTTGTTGCAAAGCAAGTGGAGTATGATTGTTTTGAAAGTAGGGAAGCCTATTGTTGAAGTTTTTGGAGCTTTTGGTCTAATAAATCACTTTGTAGTTCTTGGATTCATGTTTTCTAAGCCCATTTACCATTTTGTTGCCTGACAGGATGGTGGAGCTTGTTGCGGTTGTTGTCGTTTATTGCATGTCTCTATCCCTCCTCGTCACTCTATCACCTCTGGACCTGCCCCTTCCTAAAACAGCTCAGGGGTGCACATAGCTGGGATGGTTCGAGGTCTTGGGATTTTTCTCAAAGTCAAAGAGTAGAAGCTTTTGCCGTGCAAAGTTAAAGTGGTCACCATCAAACCCAATGCTCATTGGTTTTTACATGAACTGGTGTGAAAATGGTATTTTTCTGGTAATATTTGGTTTATCTTGAATCTTGAAATGTCATAAAAGAGAAGGCCCAGGAATCGTGCATCTTTTCATTCCAGTTACACAAGTCAAATTTCATTAGTTAAACTTAAATTGGTGAAATTACTGCTGCAGAATTGCATTGCAGCCAAAGGTTTGTTGCATCTTGTCATGGTGTAAATGGAACATTTGTGTATTGATTTACTATGTGCATTTCAAATGAGGTGCAGTATTTTTAATCCTTCTGCGGTGTCAATATCTGACCATGTGTGCAGAAAATGTCCTTGTATCTGAGCCAGATCTGTATCTAAATGTACTATAGTCCGTGTTATCCCTCTGTTTGATCTGTCTTACATAAGGAGATCATCCTACCTTATTTGCAATCTGCCTATCTCATCCATGTCAGCCCCTCATGTAGCTCTCAGGAAAGCCTTTTGACAGATTTTATTCAGAGTCCTTCATTGGCATATTGTAGTTATTTAATAAACAGAATCTAACTTGATCACTTCTATTATAGTAATTGATTTTACTTATTAAATCTGCAGAACAGGAGCAGGGAGTGTATTTAACTGGGTGATATTAGCTGACAATAAAGCCTGGAGATGGGGAGAATTGACTGGAAAATGAAGGAATTACTTTAAACAGTTAACAAGACAAACAGGACCTTTGTTTTTCTCCGGCTCCGTCATACAATTCCTCTTTTTTCCTCACTCGCAGTCTTTTTTCTTTCTGTCTTTTTCGGTCTCTCTGTCGTACATACAGTCTGCATCTTTTTATATCTAATTCTAGACCAGAGACAGTGTCATAGACAGGTCAGTATAAAACTCTTCCATCCATACTGTACTGATGCACGCTGCACACCGCACAGAGGAAACGTCTCATAAGATTAGGTCTCCAGTTTGAACCTTAACTATTTATAACATCTGGATCTCGCCTCCACACGCCTGCCAGCACCCCATTACAAGACACATGGGCAGCCACGCACCGTGCCTGTATGTAAATATAGCCCCGAAATGAATGCCTGGGGATCCAAAACCTGCAATTTTGACGCAGCCTCCAGCCTGACTGGCTGGGTGTTTGCCTCGGTTGCCGCAGTAACGGGCGTGCGAGCGAGTGTTTCCCGGTGTGGCTCAGTTTGACCTTCCTACTGGGGCAACTTTGAACCAATCATGTGCGAGAGAGCCGTCTGCTACGCAAGCTGCTATTGGCTGCTCCGCTGACGACCTGACGACGTGACGACCAAACTTTAATTGACTTGAGGTGGATTAACGAGAAAAGTTCAGAAAATTATGAACAGCACAAAACTAATTAAATGTACATTTTTCTTGTTGATTGTTTGAGCCAAATATCTCCTGTATTAAGGAGGTCTATTAGGAGAGATTCCTGGAGTGTGAAAATTCTCATTTAGCTTTAGAATTTTTAATAAACACTGAGCTCAGTTTAATTTTTAGTCAGTTTTTTAAAAGCAAAAAGTGAGGACTTACTGTCTGTTTTAGGATTTATACTGCAGGTGAACAGTGCATTGTCCATTGTATGCACTACCATACATCCATCATCTATACACCACTTAATCCTCCGTAGGGTCACGGGAGCCTATCCCAGCCGACTCGGTCGAAGGCAGGGGACACCTTGGACAGGATGCCAGTAGAGACAGACAACCAAGCATGCACTCATTCATACTTATGGACAATTTTGAATATTTAACCTTAGCATGTTTTTGGACTGTGGGAGGAAGCCGGTGAAAACCAGGCGTCCTAACCAGGACGCGCACCTGGAATCTTCTAGCTGTGAGGCGACAGTGCTAACAACCAAGCCACCATGCAGCCTACTATACCAGTGTCATGTAAAGTGTGTAATTTAAACTAAATTTCATTTTAAGAGCAAAAAAAAATGAATTTGTTAAACCATTACCAGACCTTTAGCTGCATTATTAGAGTCCCAAACCGAAAGATATTCAGTAAGGATCGACCAGTCTTCTGCCTATCAGATTGTCGGATAATATTGTTATTTTATTTATCTGATTCCACATGAAATTAATTAGTTTAAAATGTGCTACTTTGGCTCTGATGCAGCTACCTCTCTATTTCCGTGGTCATGAGCAATGTCCCGCCCACAAAACTATCTGATTGGTTACATGTCACTAGTAATAGCCAAACAACACTGAAGAGGTCAATGTTGAAAAGTTCACTTTTAGTTACACATGTAAAAGCATATATATACTAATGCATTTTAACAAAGTTTTGTATTGGAGTTTGTGTTATTCCAAAATTTGGCACCGGGAATTTCACATTTACTATAAATGTATATTGGTTCCAAATATCAGTAATATGTCTTTTTGATTAGTAAAGAAAAACAACAACAAAAAGAACCAGAAACTCCTCACACATGATAAGCTAGGACTGTGTAATGTTTGCTGTGTTTGCTTGTATGATGACTGGAAAGATAAATCGAAGGCCACAATATTTGCAGAATCCATTAGCTTAAAGCCGCATTCAATTAAATTTCATAAAGCGAAAAACAAAATACGTGTCCAAGAAATTTTATGCTTTCTTGTTTGTTTGTCTTCCAAACTCTTCCTGGAGCTGTTTCCACCACCATTAATTCATCGTTCAACTTATTTTGATTTGTTGCAGCTGTTTAAAGCTTCTGTATTTCATTTGTGTGTCGCATTGTGGGACAAACAGTCGAGAACTCAAAGATATTAAATTTACTGTGAGACAAAAGTGATGAGAAGCTTGATGAGCTGGAACCAGTGAATATTTGACATGTGCTTCATAAATCGATTATCAAGAAAGCTGGATAATATTTTCTGTTGAAGAGCTAATTAACTGGCTAATTGTTTCGGGATTAGCTGTATGGAATCTTTTCTAATGATAAGGAAGTCTGTCACTTGTCACAGCTGTTCTATGTCGACCTTTCTGCCATTAGAGATTAAAAAACACTACTTATCTTCCATCTCATCTTCTCTCTATCAGACACCTGCATAGACGCTAAATGATGTGATCA
The DNA here is from genome assembly GCA_900302755.1 of Chromis chromis. Lineage (NCBI taxonomy): Eukaryota > Metazoa > Chordata > Actinopteri > Pomacentridae > Chromis > Chromis chromis. Next base: position 10,955 of record OMNN01052844.1, read on the forward strand.
ATCTCCTTAATCAACCCTATCGATCTCCCTTATGTAGCTGAATCAGCCATTAGATGGGCATAATTGCTCCTCTGGAAGGGAATAGATCGGACAGTCGGGCTGCTTAAAGCACTCAGCTTTTCTGAGCCTGAATCCCTCTCTGAGAGTTGTTTACTTCACTGCTTCTTATAGGCTGTTTATGTTCTTTACAGTACATCTAATCACCAAACGACTGTGACTCATTGAGATGTTCGCTGTTGGCAAATGTGAATGCTCCGTGTTAACATGAAAGTTGGGAGATTTGGAGATTAGTCTTTAGTAGAATTTAGTGGTTTTTTTTTGTTGCTATCTACAGTATGTCACTGCGGTTCTTTTTTTTGTATGATTCACACATTTAGGGCAACAGCATATTGACCTAAATATTAATAAGCATACCTTGGCACACCAGTGTTGTGGCGGCCAGAACCAGAATTGGGTCTCCCGTTATAAACCGCCATTAAGGAGGTGTTTATGAATTTAGGTTGTGTGAACGGATCTTTTAGGACATATTCGTCTGTGTGAGACGCTTAGTGAAATTCGAGAGGATACAGACGAGAACGAACTCTTGTGTAACGGCTGTTTTGTGTGGTTTTGGCGACATTTCCACACACTCATCATTATTGTGCTAGTGCATGCATAAATCCAGATTAGCAGATGATAATTTGCTGTAGGGGGGAGATGGGATGTATAAACCAGCTAGGCCTCATTAAAAGACAGACATGGAAATCTGGTGATGTGGCCCACAGCCCAGGGCATGTACACACACTCTGTACATAGAAGTATACACAACATACATGCACTTTTAATCTAAAAACATGTACATCAAGCTCTGGTCTTCAACTATCTAATCATCCCTTCCTCTCTTTTTTTCCCCCTATGTGCTGATTGTTATGTGTTGACCTTCTTCAGGTAAGTCATATTTTTATTCTCTGACCCCCATGACCTCTTTATTTATGTCTCTATTAGCTGGTCCTATATCAGACCCACTGTATGCTACAAAGCGTGCTGTGGTTCATTGTTACCCTCATTAACCCTCTGAACCCCAAAACTCACTTGAGGGTTTGAAAGGCATGTTGTTTTGAAAAATTACACACTTTATCAGAGATAAAAACTGTTAAAACTGACAGAATTGTAAGATTTTCAACTTTCCTTTTCTGGTCCTCCGTCGGGAAACGTAACCAAATCTAAGCTTAAAATTGTGATATTTCATCAAAATCACTTTATTCTACATATCTCATTTAAAAATTTGCCAAACATAAAGCCATCCATAAAGCCATTAGGGACTGAGCAGCAACCAATAGTTACGTGACAAAAATTCATAGACTTCGCTGCAGAGCTCGGCTGAACTGCAGGCTGTGTTTACACAGAGCATATTGTTTGCAGTTTTTTTCAATTCTTGCAAAAGAAATAACCAAGAAAATTCAACTTTAATTTTTTCTTTTTTATGATTTTTGGCATTATAACTGCATTAAACTGCACAAAATAAATATTTTTTTGAGGTTTTTGTACTTCTAGTCATGGTTGTGCTGTTTCCATTGCAATGAAAAATGAGCCCACAGTGTGTAAAAATGTGACCGGACCAAAAAACGCCCAGAAACTGCTTGAGGTTAAGAGGGTTAAATCTCACTCCCTCTGATTCCGTGCAAAAACAAATCTCTAACTTGCATCGCCCACTTTTTTTTAGGCCAGTTTGGATCATGTATGTATCATGTCACCTTTGTTTCATCTAATCCGTGAATGCCGTGACTTGATGATGAAGCGGGAAGGAATAACAACCGATTATGTCTGTGAACATGATTTCAGCTTGTAAAGGGGATAGAGGTCTGCAGCTTATATTATTAGGAAACATCAATGTTGTCCCAACACAGTGGAGAGGTGAGAGCTTAACGTCACTACATATGCAGGATGATGTCACGGAAAGGGAAATTATTTTTTTTATCTTTCATAAATCCAGTGTTTCAAATGAGAGGCCTGCATGGAAGGTTCAGATCTTTCCCAATTCCAGATTCCTTCACGCACCGCGTCAGACTCTTCGTGTTGTGGAAACTTCATGTTTGCTACAACAAGCTTAGGTTTTATCTTCCTCTTTTATTTAGTCTCATCCTGCACTGACGCAGAGCACAAAGCGAACGGTAAAAACAAGCTGTACTTGTGCTGCAGTGGACGTGACAGAAGATACATTGAGGGACATGAAGATAAGATGCTGTGTTTGTGCCTAATGTGGGCTCTTTGACGTGATCCGAGCCTTATGATAGTGGTTTATCTGAAGACAAAGACTGTATTTTGGAGAATCACAACAATGGTCAGCTGGAATGTCTCTAAATGTAGTCTTAATGTCATGTAGTTAGAGGAAGAGGCTGTTATTTAACTGAGTGACCTGAGTTGCCACGTAGTTGCTGAATTTTCCTCAAAGAAGACATTTTAAATAACATTTCTACATCACATTTAGCAGTTCGAACAATAGGAAGAGAGTTTATATATTATTATATACAGATTTTGGAAAACTGATAATAAATACAACCAGAAGACTGCATATACATGACAAATATTCTTAAAATCAAATAAAAAATAATAACTAAATGAATATTCAATTA
>OMNN01052849.1:0-14413 GCA_900302755.1 Chromis chromis
AGAAAACATTACAATGACTTGAATTCAGCACACACACACACACACACACACACACACACACACACACACACACACACACACACACACACACACACACACACACACACACACACACACACACACATTAAACAAGGTGAATTATGGGAAAATGTGTCTGTTTTTTGGTCACCAGACAAAATAACCTTCACTCAAGGTCCACATGCCAAACCATTACTTTGAGCTGTTGACTTGGTCATGCTGGTCTTCATCAACATGAAACTAGCTTAGTTTTAATGAAGCTGTAGATTTATTCACAGCATTTTTTTTATTATTATCTATAAGAAATGAATAGTATAAAACATTTTAATGTATGTGAATTGGATTTTTACAATTATTTTACTTTTTATATTTATGTTTTAATATTTGCTGCAATGCAACTTTAAAGATATTTAGCACCACAGTGCTGCATAAAGGCATAGCTTTAAAATGAATATTGCAGCACAACATAAAAACAATTAATAGATGTTATAAGGATATTTTTAGTATTTATTTATGCATCTCCTCCTATGAAGGAACCACAACAGCAGGGCTGCAACCAACAATTATTTACATTGTTGATTAATCTGTCAATTATTGTCTCAGAAAATGTTGAAAAATATTGATCAGTATAATGACAAATGACAATTTTGTCTACAACCCAAAGATACTCAGTTTACTGTCATAGAGGATGAAAAAACTAAAATATTCACATTTAATAAGCTGTGATCAGAGAATTTAGCAAAATCATTAATGGATTATTAAAATTGTTGATTAATCTAATAGTTGACAATTAATTGATTAAATGATGCAGTTCTACATAACAATGTGTAAAGTTAGTCTTTGTGACAGTCTCGTCATAATAATAAAGTTCATATATATTTTTAACAATTATTTATTTCTTAAAAGGCAAGTATTAAAACACTTTGAACACATTTGCAGAATATATAAACTTTTGTGAATGTGAATAAACAGTAACTTTAACAACAGTTTTAGAGTACCTGTAATGTTAAGATAAAGCAGCTGTTTCTGCTGATACTGACTCAGTTATTTACCATCATTTACAGCTAATCTTTTCCACTTTATCCTCTCCTAGTTTTCTACAAACTCCTCCTTGTCTTGTCAGATTTTCAAAAAAAAAAAAAAGGAAAAACCAAGCGACCAAAGTCATATAAATCTCCACTCACAGCCAGTTTCCTGCATGAGTTCCTGGGCGTTTGGGATGTGGTTCATGTTGGAGCTGCTGGATCCCATCCTGCTCACGTTGTGCTTCTTTTAGCTGCAGTTTGACTCTATCTTTCAGTCTGAATGAGGTGTCTGTTCAGTCCCACCACAGATATTACAGACATGGAGCTCAGCCAATCACAGCTCACCAAGCAGAACTCACTGACCAATGAGTGGGTTGAATCCGCCCACAAATACATCCACTGTATCTCTATGTTTTAAAAAGATGTAACTATTGCAGCATTTGGGTGTATGAGAGAAAAAGTAATAATTATAGACTCATCGGATTGGTATTTTGAGTCTCAAAACCACCATAGAGATGCTAAATGTCCACAAAGAGAAAATACTACAAAATACTAAAACAGACAACAAAACACCATAAAGAGACACAAACCTACCAAAAGAGACGCAAAACCTCAACAAACAGAAATAAACATCCACAAAGAGGCTTAAATTACCAAAAAGTGATGCAAAACCACTACAAAGAGACTCTAAATGACCCCAAAGACACAAAGCGACCAAAGAGACACAAAAGTGATTATAAACTGATGCAAAACCACACAAAGGGATGTACAATGACCACAAAGACACACAAAAATTACCACAAAAGGACAAAAAATGACCACCAAAAGACAAAAATGACCACAGAGGCAAAAATTCCAAAGAGACAAAAGTGCAACAAAGAGACACAAAAATGACTGTAAACTGATGCAAAACCACCACAAAGAGATGCAAAATGGCCATAAAGACACAAAAATGTTTTTAAAAAAACAGATGTAAAACTACCACAAACTGTTCACCACAAAGAGTCACTAGCATCTAAGGGCCTGATTACTCAGGATAACTTTTATTTTTACTATATGTTAACCAGCAGTCACTTCATTCCCAAGCTGCAGCTAAAACACATATTTTATAACGTTGTCTTAAAAACTCACCAAACACAGGAGTTAAAAACAACAACTGTGCTGAGAATTCACAGATATTTCCACATAAATTGATGTTCAGAGAGAAAGTTGAGATAGAGGTGAGATGGAAAATCCTGGTTTCTGCACTGTCAATCACAGATTCAGAGAGAGTTTTATTCCTGAAGGGGGCGGGGACAGCAGCAGCAGTTCATCGGTTTTTAGAGCGAAACAGAATGTATAGAACAGCCCTAAAACCAGGAGTTATACAGTCATGGTAAAATGAACCATATTTGCAGTATTTTGGGCTTGAGTCCATTCACGGACACTAGATGGAGCCATTTCCACATAAATACACACTGACTGGTGTGTATTTACACATAAATACATACCAGTCAGTGTGTATTTCCGCATAAATACACGCTGACTGTAAAAACAGTAAAGCAAGGACAAGTTGGTCTTTATTCTGCAGGTTTAAGGTTTTTTTTTCAGCAGTTTTTATTTATGCAAAATAACTTATCATTTCTATTTATATACATTCTGATGTCACACTATCATGCAGCTGTATGCAGATGTTTTCAAGTGTTTTTTAATGCTTTGGCAACAGCTCTAAATCCCTCTGTGAAACATCTGGCATCTTTTAACTTTTAATTTGTTAACATGTTAACTCTAGTTTTGTTTTATGGTATTTATTAATTTTACATAGCAGCACATAAAACTTCATCCTGCAGATGTGACTGCTCCAGGGAAAATCTGAAAAGTACACTTTAAATATAATTTTTGATATTCTCCAGGTTTGTCTAAGTGATGTTTTATACACATTTACAGGTAGTTTTACACCTTAAGGATGTGCACGTTTTTACAAGAGGTTGTAAATATGTGCAGCATTTAATATAAATGTGCTTACAGCTGCTGACACGCAATTAAATAAATTATTCCTGGTAATAAATGCAGAAGCTTCCTTATAGGAGGTTATAAACAAATGAGAAACTGGGGCAAAAGCAAAGTGTTTTTTTATTTAAGTTCTCCAAGCTGCTCTAATCTTTTTCAGATACCTGCAGCTGAGACACTTTTAAATGGAATAATGTGTTAAAGTAGTACAAACTGGTAATGTTTTTGGAATGTTCTTGACCACTAGCCCAACATAAATTTACAGTTAAAAGGGAGATAAGAATCTGGAATGAACAAACAAAGGGCTCTAAAAGTTATTGTTGCAGAAATGTGTCTGTTTCAGGTGTTTACTGTTCACACAGTTTAACAGACAGCAGAGTGAAAGCAGCAGCTCTTTGACAGATGCACTGAGCTGATACTCAACTGTTAACACAGAGGAATGTAGAGTCTGCCAACCTGCCATCTACACTGTTTGGATAAAACTGAACTGGGTCAGTCCACAGGGAGAACTACTACTGATTAAACACCACAATACCAAGCTGCTGATATCACATGTACACTGTACACTGGCCCAAAATACCACAAAACAAACATGCAAAGCTGCAGTATCTGCTTTTGGGCCATTTTACAGTAAGTGTCTTTGTAGACAATTTGCATCTTTTCACGGTGGTTCTGCATCGTTTGCATTTACCAGATTTATGTCGTCATTTTGCATCTGTTTTTGGTGGTTTTCATTTGTTCTGTTTTTGGTTATTTTAAGACTTTATGGTCATTTTGTTTTTCTTTGTAGACTTTTATGTCTTTTGTAGTCATTTTGCATCTGTATTGTAGTTATTTTAGGTCTCTTTGTGGTCATTTTGTGTCTTTTGTGGACATTTTGTTTTTCTTTGTGGACATTTGTGTCTCTTTGTGGAGGTTTTGCATTTGTTTTGGTCTTTTTGTTTCTCTTTGTTGACATTTTGCACACCCAGTTGACATTTTGCACACCCAGAATTACATGAAAAAAAAAACAACCTGAAGTCATAAATTTTCCTCCAGCTTCAAGAAAATAGTCAGAAATTATTTCATTTAAGGCCACATCTTTATCTCCCCATCGGCAAATCTGGCACTGAGGAACATTTGAAAACTCAGGTGCTTCCTCAAACATGCATTTATATCATTGTGACTTGACAACTATTTACTGCTTTTCAGGTAGTTATAAGTGAGATATGAAGGGACTTTCTTATTTACAGTAATTTAGGTTGCAACTCAGCTCCAAGCACTCCCATGTTCAACATCTTTTCTACATCTTTGCAGTGTGACATTTTGTAAGAACAAAAGTGAGAAACCCCCCAAAGCGAAACAGCAACACATTCTGCGTTTCTGTATTTTTACTAGTAATGTCGTTTTGATCATCTCGGCCGTCCTGCTGTTTGTCTGTTTCCAAGAATCACACACCTTTTCTCGATGAGTGTCACCTGGAAATGAAAGTGCAAGTATGTACAGTATGCGGTGACACGTGTGCGGCTACACAGATGACATAAGAAATAATGAGACACAACGTGCAGCAGTCATAAAGATCAGGACTCTGCTTCCGTTTTAGTTACTGGAAAAAAAAAAGTGAGAACAAATATTTAGATTCCTCCACACCAGTAATTTCCCTTTGGAAATTTAAGATTTGTCAGTTTGTGAGCCTCTATTGAACAAAGCACAGGTTCCTGCCCATCTTAAATATATATGATGTAGCATTTAAATACAATTCTGTGTGCAAAGGACTGACAGAGTTTATCTGATGTGGCTGGAAGCTTTGGACAGCAATCAGACAACCTCCCTTCATCTCAAGAGTGAACTGGATGCTGCAGAGTTAAGCTTCAAACTACAGAATTTTACTTAAATAGTAACAAAGCATCACCAACGAGACACAAGACAACCACAGAGATAAAAACCTACCATGGAGGGACACAAAATGATCACAAAGAGACATAAAACCACAACACACAGATGAAAATTGACAAAAAAACAGATGTAAAACACAAACATGTACACAAAGACTCAAGATGTCAACAAAGACACAAAACTACAGCAAGACATAAAACCGTAACATAGACACAAAATGACCACAGATGCAAAACTACCACAAAGAGACTCAAAAATAACTACAGGGAGACACAAAATGACCAAAAACAGAAACAGAATCACCACAAAGAGACACAAAATATCCACAAAGAGACACAAAATCACAACAAAGAGACTTAAAATGACCAAAACCCAACTCAAATCTACCACAAAGACTCTTAAAATCACCATAGAGATGCAAAAACACCAAAACCAGATATAAAACCACCACAAAAAGACACAAAATGACCACAAAGAGACTGAAAATGAACAAAAAAAGACAAACACACCACAGTAAAAACCACATAATGACCACAAAGTGACACAAAATGACCCATGATGGAAAACAGACACAAGTAAGTAGAGAGAGATGCAAAATGATAAAATGATGATAAAAAAAAAAAAAACAACAAAACACAAAACCCGCACAAAGAGACTCAAAATTATCAAAAACTAGTGCTAAATTACCCAAAACAGATGCAAACCCACCACAAAGACTCTCAAAAACACCATAGAGATGCAAAATGTCCATAAGAAAATGTAAAATGACAAAAACAAAACTGAAACAAAATCACCACAAGAGACACTAAATGACCAAAAACAGACACAAACTCCAAAAAAGACTTTCCAAGCCACTGTAGAGACGCCTAATGACAAAACTAGATACAAAACCGCTACAAAAAGACACAAAATGACCAAAAACAGACGCAAACCCTCAAAAAAGAGAGACAAAATGTCCCCAAAGACACACAAAACCACCGCAAAGAGACACAAATGTCCACAAAATCTTCCCAAAGAGACACAGAATCACCAAAATGATACACAAAACCACCACAAAGGGACTAAATGTCCAAACATATTCATATATATACATATTCAAATCCACAACAGACATGCAAAATGACCACCAAGACACTTAGAACAACCACAAATAGATTCAACACCACCAAAAGAGAAGCAACACTAACAAAAGCAGAGGCACATCGTTAGTTGTTGTTGTTGTTTTACATTTCTGCAGCAATTTTTCTGTTTCTGTGGCACAGGAAGATGAAATTATCATGCTTAAAACCCACCTACCATATTCTGATTGGTCCACTATTTGTGCAACCATGGAAACAGCCGGCAACAACATGGCAGCAACAGACTCTGAAATCTGAAATGGAATGGTGGATTGACAGGTGGACTGATTGACAGTAAATTAATTGACAGGTGATTGATTGACGGATGGACTCATTGACAGATGGATTGACTGACAGGTGTTGATGAATCTCAGGCTGATTTAGCTTCAGCTCTGCTCTGCTGTTTGGCCTTGCTGGGCTTTTGTCCCGACTGTCACAACTAATGAAACCGAAAGCGTGCGCACGTGCGTGTGTGCGTGCGCAGTTTGGCTGAGCTCCAGCAGAAAATGAATGCAGTCTTCCTGGCTGAATGAACTCTGACCTCCTTTAACTCTCAGCTCTGATTCATGAAGTGAACAGAAAAGATTAAAGAGCAAAACAGAAGCAGGATTTATTCACGTTAGTATTGATACAGAAACTAAGAGCAGAAACTCTGGAGGTGTGACGGGAAACCAGTCTTACTGACACACAACTCCTGAAATCTGTTTTCAGATTTTATAAATCAGTCTTGAACCAGGTCCGAAACCAGAACTGAAATCAGTTCCAAACAATCCTAAATCCAGTCTGAAATCAGCCCTAAATCTGTCCCCAAAAAAAAAACAGTCCTTAAAGAGTCTGAAACCAGTCCTAAAAAAGCTAAAAACCAGTCCTCAACCAGTTCTAAAAAATCTCCAAACCTGTCCAAAACCAGTCCTAGAAATAGTCTAAAAACTGTTTTAAACCACATCCAAACTTGGTCCTGAACCAACCCAAAACCAGAACTAAAAGCAAACCTAAACCAGTCTTAAAAAAGACAGAAATCATTCCTAAATACAGTCTGAAACCAGTCCAAAATCAATCCAAGACCAGGACCAAAACCAGTCCTAGAATAAGTCTGCAAACAGTTCTAAACCAGTCCTATAAAAAAAGTCCGAAACCCGTTCAAAACTAGGACCAGAACTAGTCCTAGAAACTGAAAATCATTCTTAAACCAATAATAAAACCAGTCTGAAACCAGTCCAAAACCAAGACCAAAACCATTTCTTTAAACAGTCGAAACCAGTTTTAAATCAGTCAGGAGCCAGTGACTTCCTTCAGCATTGCAGTGTTGCCATCTCACATCCAACTCCTGAAATCTGTTTTCAGACTCTGTAAATCAATCTTGAACCTGGTTCGTGATCAGGACTGAATCCTAAATTCAGTCTGAAATCGGCTCCAAATCTGTTCAAAACAGAACAGGAACCAGTCCTTGAAACTGTTTGAAACCATTCAGAAAACTAGTCCTAAATCTAGTTCAAATCAGTCCAAACACAGAACTGAAACCAGTCCTTAACACAATCTGAAACCAGTCCTAAATAAGCCAGGAACCAGTCCAAAACCAGAATCAGAATGATTCCTAGAAACAGTTCTAAACCAGTTCTAAACTGAAACCAAAATCAGTCCTAAACCAGTGTTAAACCAGAACTGAAACCAGTCTAAAAACACTCCTACACTAAGTTGTGTGTGAACTTTATGTTAAGGGAGATGTGGTTAAACATTTTGTTAATGTTGGTTTTACAGTCTGTTACTGCAGATGATCTACTGTGATCAAAACCCCAAAGAAACACGTTTCAATTTTGTTTACTGTGCAAACATGTTGGGTGTTCAGATGGTTGTACTGGTCAGCTCCCAGTGTGACTCTGTGGAGCAAAATACCTGAAAAGGCTGAAAATGTGTCTCGTTAAAACCTATTTTTTGTGAGAGTATGTGAAGAATGTGATTATATAACTGTGCCATTGTTTTCAGAGACAAATGAGAGGTGACGTCTGGCGGTGGAGCTTCATCAGGAGAGCTGGAGGAACATCCCACTGAGTCCAGGACGGCTGGTAATGAGGCCCAAAATTCCTGCCCGACCCGGGAGACGAACCAGAGCCTGGATGAAGGATGTTTTACAGTGATTCACTAACAGAGATCAAACCTCCATTTTAAAATGCCCAACTTTACAGCAGAATTAAACATGATTAATTCTCATGTTCGTGAACAGCATTTCTCTTAAGGCTGGTTACAGCAACAAAACACAAGGCAACCACACAGATTCTAAAAACAACCACAAAGAGACATAAAACCATCACAAAATGACCACAGATGCAAAACCACCCTAAAGACACCAACAATAGACACAAAACTACCACAAGAAGACTCAAAGAGACTCTCAAACCACCACAGGGACATAAAATGTCCACAAAGAGAAGCAAAGTGACCAAAAATGGGCACAAACCCACCACAAAGACTCTCAAAATCATCAAATACATGCAAAATGACCAAACAGAAGCAAAAATCACCACAATGAGACACAAAATTACCATAAACACATGCAAAACTACCACAAAGGTTCCTAAAAACCACCACAAATAGACTTTAAATAACCACAGTAAGACTCAATATGACTTACTCAAAACCAGCACAAAGACACTCAAAATGACCAAAATAGATGCAGGATGACCAAAAGCAGACACAAACCAGAGACTCTCAAAACCACCACAAAGATGCAAAATGTCCACAAAGTAGGAGTGTAACGGTATACGTATTCGTATTGACTCGTACGGTACAGGCACTTTCGGTTCGGTATAGAGGTGTACCACGGTACAAAAATTTTAAGACTATTAAGAATGGCCAATGTACAGAATTGTTTTAATTGCGAAACTTAAAACCTCATAGCGCCCACAGTTGTGGCGGACCTTCTCTGTCTCACAGTTACACAGTACTGCGGAACTAAACCGTACCGTACCGTACTGAACCGTGACTTCCGTACCGAGGTACGTACCAAACCGAGATTTTTGTGTACCATTACACCCCTACCACAAAGGCATTCAAATGACCACAAAGAGACACGAAACCACTACAAGGTGACTAAAAACAACCAAAAACAGACACAAAGAGATGCAAAATGACCATAAAGACATAAAATGTCCACAAAGAGACACAACATTACCAAAATAGTCACAAATCCACCATAATGTCTCTTAAACTATCACAGAGGTGCAAAATGTCAGTGTTTTAGACTCAAAAACCAAAGACATCAAACCACCCAAAAGGAGACTCAAAATGACCAAAAAACAGACACAAACTCACCACAAAGACTTTAAAACCACCACAATTAAAATGTCCAACTTTACAGCAGAAATAAATGTATTTAAGGTTTTGGTCAATTTAGCTCATTTTCCATGAAACACTATGGGGGTACCAGAGGTATTTCATATACTCAGACTGGATGCAGTTCAGATGTGTTGGAAGTGAAATGTTAATTGGTCCAGTTTGGGATTTCCACAGCATCTGAGGTGTGTTTGCAGCTGTACAGGAAGCTGCTGCATCGAAATGATTGATTTAATGTCAACAAAACACAACAATGAAGTCTGTGAGTCAGACTCAGCTTTTCCCTCTAGTCCTGGTAAAGCATCAGGTTTTCCCCATGTCACCCGCGCACAAACAAACAAACAAACACACCTTCCGATTGTGTAACAGCAGCGTGTTTCTGGTAAGACCGATTTAATTTGAAATTCCAAGGAATCAGGTTTAGTTTCAGAATTACAAACGTGGCCTAAAGGTGACTGATCTCCTGCAAAACAAAAAGTTTGAGGGTCTAAAGATTGAGGCTGTGATTCCTGAATCTGAATGAAACTGACTGGACTCAATGGAAATCCAACATTTCAGTCCAATCTTTGCTCAGCCCTTATCATACACTCAGAAAAATAAAGTTGCTAACTGGAACCAAAAATGGTTCTTTGTAGTGATGCCACAAAAGAAGTCCAAAACCAGTCTGAAACCAGGGCAGAAACCAGTCCTAGACTAGGCCCAAAACTAGTCCAAAAGACAGTCTGGAACCAGTCCAAATGCTGTCTGACACTAGTCCAGAACCAATGTGTGAAACCAGTCCTAGAAAAAGTCTATAACCAGTTCTAAATAAGTCTGAAACTAGTCCTAAGCCAGAACCAAATCCAATGTAGAAAATCCTCTGAATCAAATCCAAAACCAGGTCTTAAAGCAGCCCAAAACCAAGACTGAAACCAAACTTAAACCAGTCCTAAAAAGTCCCAAACTAGTCCAAAATACAGCCTGAAACCAGTCCAAAAGCAGTCCTAACAACTCATAAACCTGGTTGTTGGTAAATCATTAAAATACGCTCAGAAAAATAAAGGTGCTAGCTGGAACCAAAAGTGGTTCTTCACAGTGATGCTATACAAGAACAACTTATAGTTCCACAAAAAACCTTTTGGCAACAGGTTCTTTAGACAACCTCCAAAGGGGGCACAAAGATACGTCAAAAACTCATTGCTTTAGTCACCATAAGTAGTGCTCCAGAGGACAGAAATAAGTTCTTTAAGGAATCATTTCATTTTCAAAATTTGTGGATCTGTTTTTAAACAGGAACTGATAACTGTTCCGAATTTGCAGCCTGTCTGGGTATCTCTAATTAAAATTGAGAGTTACATTTAATATTTTGGATTCTGGACTGTTGGTCAGACAGAACAATGTGTTACAAGATGCTAGTTTGAAATTTAAGACATTTTTCATTGTTTTCTAATGTTTCATAGACAAAATGATTAGTCGATAATGAAAATAATAACACTTTGCAGCTCTTATCTGATGCTTTTACTTGGCACTGTTACGACCCATAAGCAGGGATAAACATATTTATACAGGACACAGTACACACAAAGAGTTTAAACATTCAATTTTTTTTTTTTAAAGAGTTCTCCACGTGGTGGTCCGCAGATAAAAGAAACCCCTAAGCGATCCTGTGCCCAAAAACAAAACTAATCAACATCATAATGACAGGTGGACCTGGCGGGTCGGCCAAACAAAACCAAAGGATGCGGCGCTGGGCCAGCCCTGTACAGGGCCGTAGAAGCTGGCGCCAACAACCGAGCTAAAGAAAAAACCCAAACTAAACCCAAACCAACAGAAAGTGCAAAAACAGGGCGGCCGATCCCACCAGGTCAAACGAGAAAGAAAAAGCTAATAACAATGGACCCTGCTATCTGGCCCGCATGGTGGAAGCCGGCAGCACGAAGACAGCTGATGGCGGGAGCAGGAGGCGCGCCACAGGCAGCAAGGTGGAGCCAGTGAGATGGGAGATGCAAGAGAGCCAGAGAGAGGGAAGAGCTCTGACAACCCACCTATTTATAGGAGGAGCCGGATCGTGATCAATTAAGCTCCAAACCTAATAACTAACTGGCCTTTAAGAAAAGGCTGGAATAACCAACGACAAATATAACTTAAGGGAAATATATACAAAACTAAGAAAAATGGTGAAAAATGTGCCCCCAGCACGTAACAGGCTGGGGGCACAAACTGTACCAAATACAGTCGTGAACCATGTCAGTCTTGAGTTTACATTGACCCCTATAACTCTTTTTATTTTCTGTGATGGAATCACTGAAACAAAAATTATGCATTTAGTTTTTTTTCATAATCTATGAAAAAAACTAAATTATAGGTTTTTATAGGTTATGGTTTTGATATGATATAAAAAATGAAGAACCCATAGTACTTTAAGGAACCATATAAAGTCTGTGAAGAACCATCACCTAAATAAAGAGGTTCTTCAATTGGTGATGGTGCATTGAAGACGCAGAGAGCCTTCTGAAGAACCATTTAAGAAACATTATTTCCTTATGAACTAAAAAGAAGTGGCCTGAGAACAGAACCCTGAGGGACTGCTGTTCGGCCATTAAACCAAAACTAGGTGCTAAAAGAGCTAAAAAAGGGGCCTGCAGAGCTGTTCTTTGTAGGGTAGTTTTTACCAGAACATTCATCTTTCACTTTACAGTTTCGATTCTCTGCAGACTCTAAATGAGCCAAAATTCCTGCTACAGTCACGTTTCCTGCTGTAGTGGTTCTACTGCATTTTTTTTGGACTATTCAGCACAGATAAAGCTGAGATTAATCTCTTTACAAACTTGTCTCAATTCTGATCTCTTTGCTTTCCTGGCTGAAAACCCCGAGGCCTTCCTGTCCCACCTCCTCCACCATCTCGGGAGTTTCCAGTTGAACCCTGGACTAGTTTTTGATTTTCTTTGTCGCCTCTAAAACATCTGATTTACTGTAAGCGAGTTAAACGCTTTGTAAAGCGTCGCTGCCCCGATGTCCAGATTTAGATTTCCTCCTTTTCTTCTTTATCAGCTGCTCCGACACAGACTCATGACTCTCTGATGATGGATTGATGGAGAAAAACAAGTGAAATTTCCAGTCACTGTTAAAGAAAAGCTACTTTATGTTCCTCAAATACAGAATATATCTGTTTCTTTTGATTTACTTATTGTATTATAATGAGAATTAAATGTAAAACATAATAAAAATGTCACGTATACAACAGTAACCACCTTTAACTGACAGACATACACTGTAAAAAAGAAAGAAGAAAGACCAGAAATTCCATATAAAATGACAAGGGTGCCAGAAAAAGAAAAAAAACAGTAGTGGAATACTGTGACATTAAAACTCTGTTAATGATTTCTATAAAATAATTATATATTTTTAGCAGATTTTAATATTGTTATTTTCTATAACAAAAAAAAAAAAAGGGAAAATCTGTAAAATAACAGTAAATTGTGAAAAAAAAAAGGTTATAAATGTTTTTGAAGATCTTTTTTACCGTGTAGTGTGAGTCAAACTGAAAGTAAGTGTTTGTGTTTGTATGTCTGACTAATGTTTCCTTTAAGTGAAGTGTTTAGTTAAAAGATAAAGATGAACACAACAGAAATGCAAACAAATTTTCAGATTAGTGTCACTTTCTGCAGTCACATCATTTAGAAACCGTTTTAAGTCCCTGCAGCTGAAGATGAAGTTTACTTCCCACAAAATACTGGGGCTGGACCCTAATAATCGAATATTTGAATATTCGTTCACTGCGGTGGTATTCGAATAGTAAATTTGACATTCGACTATTGACTATCTGACTATCTTGAATGCATTCTAGTTTGTGTTTATTTTGACCCTCTTTTTATTGGTTTGTGTCTCTTTGCTGTTGTTGTTGTTGTGTGTTGCGTATGTTTTCCTGAGTTTAATCTCCTTCTAGTCATTTCTGTGTCTTTTTGTGTATTTTTCATCAGATTGTGATTGGTTTGTGTCTCTTTTCATTTAGTTTTGCTGCTTCTTCCCTAAATAGTTCTTGTATAATTTGGAGGTGTGCTTTGGGTCATTGTCCTGTTGTAGGATGAAATTGGCTCCAATCAAGCGCTGTCCACAGGGTATGGCATGGCGTTGTAAAATGGAGTGATAGCATTCCTTATTCAAAATCCCTTTTACCTTGTACAAATCTCCCACTCTACCAGCACCAAAGCAACCCCAGACCATCACATTACCTCCACCATGCTTGACAGATGGCGTCAGGCACTCTTCCAGCATCTTTTCACTTGTTCTGTGTCTCACAAATGTTCTTCTGTGTGATCCAAACACCTCAAACTTCGATTCGTCTGTCCATAACACTTTTTTCCAATCTTCCTCTGTCCAATGTCTGTGTGCTTTTGCCCATATTAATCTTTTCCTTTTATTGGCCAGTCTCAGATATGGCTTTTTCTTTGCCACTCTGCCCTGAAGGCCAGCATCCCGGAGTCGCCTCTTCACTGTAGACGTTGACACTGGCGTTTTGCGGGTACTATTTAATGAAGCTGCCAGTTGAGGACCTGTGAGGCGTCTATTTCTCAAACTAGAGACTCTAATGTACTTGTGTTCTTGCTCAGTTGTGTAGCGGGGCCTCCCACTTCTCTTTCTACTCTGGTTAGAGCGTGTTTGTGCTGTTCTCTGAAGGGAGTAGTACACACCATTGTAGGAAATCTTCAGTTTCTTGGCAATTTCTCACATGGAATAGCCTTCAATTCTAAGAACAAGAATAGACTGTCGAGTTTCACATGAAAGTTCTCTTTTTCTGGCCATTATGAGAGTTTAATCAAACCCACAAATGTGATGCTCCAGATACTGAACTAGCTTAAAGGAAGGTCAGTTTTATAGCTTCTCTAACCAGCTAAACAGTTTTCAGCTGTGCTAACATAATTGCACAAGGGTTTTCTAATCATCCATTAGCCTTCTAACGCAATTAGCAAACACAATGTACCATTAGAACACTGGAGTGATGGTTGCTGGAAATGGGCCTCTATATACCTATGTAGATATTGCATTAAAGACTAGACATTTGCAGCAAGAATAGTCATT
>OMNN01052852.1:0-10050 GCA_900302755.1 Chromis chromis
GTTTTTTTTTTTGGAACTATATTTTTATTAAACAAACACAATACAAAACAGAACAATCCTTGACAACATCATAGAATATGTATGACAGTGCAAAAAACAAAAGTCCAAAAAGCAAATAAATACATAAATAAGAAAAATAAAACCCTGTTGGGTCCCATGGAGCTTAATAATGTCAGTGTATGAAAAATAAATGGACAGTTAAGACATTACAACATAGTGTGGGGTTCCCCTCAGTTAGAGAGGTATCTTGTTATAGGTAGCCACCTCCTCACAAATACATCAGCCCTCAATTGTAATTGAGCAGTTAAAGCCTCCATTCCATACACCTCCCTCAACTTCTGTTTCCACTGTGCAACTGTAGGTGGCTGTGGATTCATCCATTTTCAGATGAAGCATTTTTAGTGGCCGTTCCTAGCTGAGCCTCAAAGCTCCGCTAAACAACATTTTTGGGCGCACGATTAATAGTCCTTTTTTCCATGACTGAAGTATCAGTGGATTTGGACTGGCTGTCAGGATTCCTCTGAGTCCTAGTGACCTTGGTGTTCGTCTGACTTTTCCTCTAGTGTCACCAGCAGGTTGACCATTTTTGAGCAAAAAGTAAAATGCCCGAACAACGATTGGATGCATTGCCATGAAACTTACACACACTCAACAGCATACTAATGCAGGATTGCTTTGTTCTCAGATAGTCTCGGTTCTTGGTATCATCGATTCTACAACCTCTTTGAATCATTTTTCTGAGTCTCTGCTCCAAGTTGACATGATTCATCACATCATTTCTGCAGATTTGTCAGCTGAACGTTCATGTTGCCGGTCTCCTGTTCTACCATATCCCAAAGTTGTTGTACTGGATTGAGGAATAGCCACTGAAGTTCACTGAACTCTCTGTCATGTTCATTTCAGATGACTTTTGTAGCATGGTGCTTTATCCCACTGAAGATTAGGGCTTTGTGATTATTGTTATTGATTAATATCACGGATATTCATCAAAATTATTGTTTGACTTTAGAGACAAATAGTTTTATTACACTTTCACATATAAATAAACAGAGTGCTGCGTTGTCTACATGTCTTATAATATAATGTAGTATCTTAACTACATCTCACCACTCTAACTGCCACTTTATGATTATATGATTAGTTACCTAAAAAAGCCATAGTGAGAACACTACTGCCCTTCTGAACAGTTTTCAACACAAAGTACTCAGAGCTGCAACACAATGGATCATCAACACAATCAAGGAGATCCATAACCACTATTTGTAACATTAAATATTAATAGCTGCGAGCCTGTTGTTCATAACTAGGCTGCTTCATAAGTGATGGCGACAGAGCGTCATGAATCCCTAAGGCACTCTGTTTACCCTGAAATCTTTAAGTTTGTGTCCTCCAGTTACATCTGCTACTCTTCTGATTTCTTAATGTTTTGTTGTTCCATCACTTCCATCGCTCACTAAGGCCCATATCTTGTATATATATTGTTATTGTTTCAGGGTATTCTGATGATATTGCGTTTTACAACACTAGCTCTTCCCTTTCTACCCCAGACATTTGATATTTGTTTTTCTCTCTCTTGTATGTTAGTCTTCTACTCTGAACTGCAGCTGCAACATGCAGAAAATGTTTTCATAGACTACCACTGCAGGGGTGTGTGCATAGTGACATGGCAGCTCTCCAAAAATGAAGCATCTCAAATCACTCCCTGTTGGCTGGGTGTTAATTCAGCAAGCTTTTGATTTGATATGCAGCAGAGTTTTCTATGAGCAGAGCATTTTTAATGTAAATGTCATAGTCGATCATGTTCATTTAATTGCAAAGAAGCCAAAATCGTGATTGAGATTGTTATTAGATAACTGTGCAGCACTACTGGAAGTAGGCATTAGATGATTGTAAACTGTGACCATGAATGCCACATGGTCAGCAACAACACCTAAATAGGCTGTGGCATTCAAACCAGGATTGATTGGTGATTAGGAGGCCAAAGTGTGCCAAACACATTCTCCACACCATTACACCAGCAGCAGCCTGGACTGTTGGAAAATGTAGGGGGAATCCATGGATTCATGCTGCTGCTGCTAAATTCCAAACCTACCATCTGCAGCCTGAACAAAAATTCACATTTATTAGATGAGCATATGTTTTGGTGAGCCTGCGCTCAATGCTGCCTGCTAACATATTAGCTATAACAATGTGCTAACCTGATTGTATACCTGTAGCAACATCCTCTTTATGTTGTAGAGCAGGGGTGGGGAATCCTGGTCCTCGAGGGCCACTATCCTGCATGTTTTAGATGTTTCCCTCTTCCAACACACCTCATTCAAATGATCAGGATCGTTATCAGGCTTCTGCAGAGCTTGATGATGAGCTGATCATTTGAATCAGGTGTGTTGGAAGAGGGACACATCTAAAACATGCTGGATAGGGGCCCTCGAGGACCAGGAGTGGGCACCCCTGCTGTAGAGGGTCGTGAAGGGCTGGAGAGCATCACAGCTGACATTGGGCAAACAACGGGGTACAGGTTCAACACAGAGACAGACAACCATCCACATTCACATTCACATCTACAGCCAATTTAGAATCACAACTTAATCCAAAAGGCATGACGTTGGACTGTTGGAGGAAGCACTCGGTAAGAACCCACACAGGCACAGGAAGAACATGCAGACTCCGCACAGAAAGACCCTGAAAGTAAACAACTGTAATTTAAAACTGGTCATAGCTAAATCAAATCAGTAATCAGTATTGAGTCCATAAGACACTATGAGAAATGAATGAACTCACTGGTAGAAATGTCTTTGCTTCCACCTTGTCCTTGTACGATTATTGAAGCATTGTGCTTGCAGTGTACTACTGGTTACTACAATATGCATTTGTGGCATTTAATACACAGGATAGATATAAAACTGCAGTAAGACAATACAACGGTCTTAACAAATAGCCATGAAAGTGCGTTCAAGTGCTGAATTAACTGGACCCTACCTTGTAATATGTAGTTAACAATACAGCAATGTTTTCTCAGTGTTTGGTCATTTATTCTTATTAATAAACTGATCCATTAATCACACATGGAGCATTTTTTACTTGGACTGACAGCACATGTCATGTGCTGTGGAGGTTTTTATACGATCTGACAGCTGTTTAGTGGGAAGCAAATAGAAGCTGCAGGCACCAGAAACCTTATCCATGCCAGTGTACAGCCATAGTGCATGCATGTCTGTCAGAATTTAATTTGGAATTGCGAGTTGATAGAGAAAGTGTGTGTTTGTGTGTGTGAGAGATGAAGCCAGGACCCAACAGCCAAATCTGGGTCTGTGTGTGTGTGTGTGTGTGACAGGCCTGGCTGGAAAAGCTGTCTCTCTGCTCCTATAAATGGGGTCCAAGGCGAGGCTCTGGTTTGGGAGATGTCTGATTTTTATGGACTGGAAAGTGGGACAGTTTAAGATGAATATAGTCTCTTTCTGTTAGACAGCAGTCTGGATGGAAAATCCAGCTGGAGCCAGATTGTTGTCAGTGTCTAGATGTACTGTAGATGTAGCGGCCACTTTATGTACGGATACTCCATGTTCTGTTGGGTTGAGTGTGTCTGTAAACATAATGCATCCTTGTTTTACCCATTAAAATGATCAGTGACATCCTCTTGGTGACGATCTTGAGGCAAATATCCACCAGTGTAAATACAAGTTAAGCCGTCAGAAAAGCACGCTAAGATTTGTGTCAGCCTTTAAAATGTGGAGACAACTCAATAAATGCATGCATGAGAGTGCAGAGGTAGGGTTACCCTCCAACACAATGAAATTTGCCCTTTGAGACTCTGACTTTGATTCTCACTGAACAACATGGGCTGCAGTCGTGTGGTGGAGAAACTGGGTCAGTGGTGATGATGATGCATTATAATGATCATAATTAATCAAATTGCATCAAGTGGTTCAGATTTTCTCGGCAAGCTGTTTGCTGTTGGACTGTGGTCAGTAGCACGCTGTAATTGTGGAACATTCCCCATGCGAGTCCAGAGGACACATCACATCTGCTGATGGACATTTTTACCACTCCACCTATCTGTAGAATGCACAGGTGCTCTTTGTCAGTGCACCTGGACTGCCACATGATGCCCAGCAGCTTTTTTCTATTTGCTGGTGGGCTGCAAGTACTTCCTCATTGGTTCACAACACATCTTATTTAACCAAACTCTATGTGGCATCTCGGCCCTGCCAGTCTTTTACTGCACCTGTCACACAGTGACATGATTCTTTATTTTTACTCCCTAAAATGGCATATTAATACTTCCATAAACAATTCAAATGGTACCACAAGTCCTCGTTGACAGCTTGATGATGGAGGTGAGGATGAAGGGGAGTGCGGAGGATTTAAACCCTGTCAGCAGTTGTCAGACAGAACGCTCTCACTCTCACAGTCCTTTTCTTTTGCTTGCTCTGGTTCTGCTTCTGCCACACTGTTAATTAATGCCCAGGGATCTCAGTCTGACATCCAGTGGCCTGCTTGGGTTTCACCGGTGGTGAACAACATGTTGTTTGGCTTCAGCAAAAGTGGTTTCTGTCTCACTGCTGCACTATTTAGCCTGTGACCACATTGTGGCATTTGGAGCGATCTCTAAAGATGTGGTCAGAACTCCAACGCTAACAAAATGTATAACACTGGCTTTTCTAAGTAGTATATTTTATTCAGTGGGAGGCCACTTGCATGCTATTTCATAATGTGTTTTTCAGTTTTATGAGTTGGCAGCTTGTTTTAAATTTTGCAGGCTCCAGCAGAGTACGGGCAGGTGGATTACTTCAGAGCCCTTGAGCAAGCTGTATCCAAGAACAACAGCCTTGAATGTTAATCTAGTTTTCATAGTCATTCCTAATATGATGTTTCAGCTGAAAGTGTGAAGACCATGTCATCAAACAGAGTTTTAATGAGAAATCATAACAACACCAGATTCCATAACTGTCAAATAACTAAATGGTTTTCAAAGTCGTTCAAAACCGTTCTCAAAAACAGTCTTAACTCACCAGTGTCTCATCTTCATCAGCAGATGGAATTTTCTCTGCTGTCACAGAGATGGCTCAGTTATGGATAGGAACAGATTTTAACTAAGTCATCTCCTTGACGTCAAAGCAAACTCCATCCATTAACATGAACCGTGAAATGCAGAGAATGATAAAAGAATAAGTTAAGTAGACTAGTTTTTGTGAGAGTGCTTCCAAGGCCAAGAATGAGGTTTCACAATAGTGTGCATTGCCTCTGAACCACATGCTGTATACAGAAGGTGGACTCAATATCTGACTCTGAAAAGAGTCTGAAGCAACAGCTTAAGTTCCTTAAACCTGCATTCTATCTAAAAGCCAACAGGGGGAAACTCCTCAATGTTGCAAAAAGTAGTTTGATCATGTAGAAGTTTGTGAAGGAAAAAATAATGGGTGACATCACGGTCACAGCCTCCATCTTTCATATGCAGTCACCGTACTCACTCAACAGCAAACAACCATGCTTGTCACGCCTGGTTTCCAAACAGCAAGATGGTGACTGCCAAATTCCAAACTCGAGGCTTCAAAACAGTCGTCCATAAACCAGTGAGAGATTTTACGAGTGCTACGTCCATCTTTTGTATACAACCTTTGCTCTTAAAACTTTCATGACATTACATAAAATTACAAACAAGAAAAACAAAAGCCTGTGGTATGGTAAGTGGTCTCTGATTTCTGTTCAAATTCACCTTCTGCATTTTTCCCCAAAAGCTTTTATCAGAAAACTGTTGATTGTATTGCAGTTCTTTCGCACTGACAGGAGTTTAATTGAATACATGTATTACCCCAGTGTAGCTGGATTAGATTAAAGATATAGCGATATTTATTGAACTTAGCAACGTAGAAGGCAGTGGGGCAGTGGTGGCCTAGTGGTTTGTGATGTGAACTTGTAACTGGTGGGTCACCGGTTCGATCCCCCAGACTGGCAAGAGGTTGAGGTGGGAAAGTGAGAGCGACCGCTTGTCCCAGTCACCACCACTGTGGGCCCTTGATCAAGGCCCTTAACCCATGTCTGCTCCCCGGGTGCTGCACCGCGGCAGCCCCCTGCTCCTAGTATGTATAGTTAAGATTAACTTTGAATAGGATGGGTCAATGCAGAGAAGGAGGGGTAAATTATGTAAAGTTAGGTTCAACTGAAATGTAGACCCTTGATGTGCTGCAGTACAGCTGACAGGTGGAATATGGAAGCTCTCAAGGAATCTCCCAGAACATCTGGAGGGTCATAGTGACCTTCAATAGGGTATTGATATTTCAAGACTACCATTCAAGGTCCAATTAATTTCAGGAACACCAGCAGAAAGATAACTGGCAAGATATATAGCCACTTAAGAGTTGGTGAATAAAAAAAACTTTGTTTGCCAGGGAAATGAGACCAGCATCAGCTTCAAAATCTTGATTCTCTGGCCTGGGACAACACACAATATTTGGTGAAAACAACTTAAGTAAGACGAAAGAGAAGTGACAGATAGAGGAATACAGGCAGAACACAAAAGAAAATACTAACTTTTACCAACTTTTGGCAATGTTGTGTTCAACATCTTGTGCTGCCCATGAGATGAATGAAAGTATCAGAAGGTTCAAAGATTAAAGATGCTTACTCCTTATTTTACTTTTTGTGGAGACTTTGTAGCTGCATTAGACCATTACAGACATATGTTGAGCCCCTAGCAACTAAGTGTTGTCAGACTAAGAAGCAAACTGCACAATTATTTTGAAATGCTGTGTTTTTCAACTTTTGCTACAATTGGAAAAGCCTTCTAGCCTGTTATTCATCTCTGGAAAAGCCACAACACTAGCAGAGCATTTTGGCCTCATATTAGTACCCCAGCTAGCTCCACGCTGCTGTCATGTGTTGAGCAGATCCATATGTAGTGATGTTTATCCACAGTGAACGGGTCATTTGCCTGCTAGTCTGCTGCAGGCTGGTCGCCATCTCTACCAGAGAGAGAAAAGGATTTGTTCCAATTAACTGGTTCAGACACTCTGGTGTAAAATTACTACATGTGTGAATATGTATTAAAAGATATTTAGTTTAAGATATTACCAGTGCGAGAGAACAGGCAAGTGTCTGGGTCTGAAGACAGCACTATTTTTAATCTTCTATTTGTGACTTTAGTTGCTGTTATTTCTAGAATTGATTCCTTTGGACATAGTGTTTTATTTAGCACCCCTGCCTGATTTTACAAGTGTCAGAGTTCATTTTTTATAATGTCTTAACATAACAGAAGGCGTTATGCCCTGTTACTGCGTGAACAACTAATGATTCTTCATGACAGCGATGTGGGGAATCCACGGTCTGAGGCCTTTCTCTTCTAAATGATTAGCCCCGTAACAGAGATCGCTCTTCAACTCTTTGACACCACTAGTTGTTTTTACAGTGAGGAGATGATATCAGAGTCCTCTGCTGTTTTTCTGTTCTGGTGCTGTTCCTTGACATATGGGTCCAGGGGCCAGGCATGAGGTATAAACAGAAGACTTTACTTGGAAGCCCCAAGCTTCTTCTGTCAGCAGGAATTCACTCCCAGCCCAAGAGTGCCGGTGGTCAGATGGGTGGGCTATACATGACAGATTTGGTATTGGTGGGAAGAGGAGGGAGAATGGAATAGATCCTTGTTACATAATGCTGCGGGCTATCTATCAGCCTCCGTAGAGATGGAGGAGGTGTGACCTCCCTGGACAGGCTGTTCCTGAGATGAGACGAATTCAGACGTAGTCCTCATAGTGGGATCAGCCTGTCTGAGTGGTTTATATCTCATGCTGTGTTTCAGTTGGCAGTTTGCCCTGTGTCATGTCACTATCACGTTTACTCTGGGCATTATTCACTTTCTACAGGCATTTCTTAACTATAAATATCGTCTTCTATTACTGGCTAATAGTAGTCGGCAGTTGCTTTCCTATTCCTACTGACCTATGTAATCGTCTCAAGGGGACATTATAGCTCAAGTACCTAGGTCAGTTCTCCTGAAGGTTATGAAACACTCTTATCCCCCTTGCCCCAGTGTGCCATCAGTTAAAGCCTGCCAGTCTCGGTGTCCATTTATCCTTATTTAGTGTTTGCGAGTTGTAGCCACACAGAAATCCTCCCTTGGCAGGACATGAAAGACAATATAGCCCATTATTGTCCACACTCTTGATAAAGTTAGATAGAGGACAAGTGGCGCGTGCTTGAACACTGTGGGGATGTTTGCAGAATAAACTTGATAAGTGATAAACGCATGTCTTAAATAAGGACAGTAGCTGGATGAAGTCATGCCGTGACCCTTTGGCCTCTTAACATCTCCGGTGTCTGTTTTCACCACTCACCTGAGCCTGGGGCCTGAGATGTGGCTCCAAAGTCATGGTTCATCTTCTGTCTCCAGAGACATACTTGTGCAATGACATCTTGTCTGTCGAAAACTGGCTCTAGGCTTATTTTAGCTCATACAGGACCTGGTTATGCTTGTCTGTGTTTACCTTAAATGGTAACTAAAATAAATCCCCCTGCAGTCCAACACATACATAGTTGTTTCCCAGCTGAGCTGATGTTTTATGCGTATTTGGATTCTGTTGCGTCAGTCACTATTGATGAGCTGCCAAGTATTCGAAGTATCTTGCCTTCATCTTGATTGTTGTGGATTGTTGGTTGAGTTAATCAGTTGATTTTGATCCTTGAGCTTGTGAGTGTAACTGCCCTTTGTCGCTCATTAAGTATAGTTACAGAGGCTAAAAGTACACAGTGTATCTCCCAAAGGATTTCAGGGGCCACAATGTGCCAGCTGAAGGTGAATGAATAAATTGAAGTCAAACGTAAATCAGCGTATACACCAATGAGCCTCAACTTTAGAACCACCTGCCTCAGACTGTGTAGGCCCCACCAACACAACTCTGACCTGTTGAGACATGGACTCTGAAGGACCTGTGAAAGTGTCCTGTGGTATCAGGCACCAAGACATTAGGAACAGACCCTTTAAATCCTGTACATTGTGAAGTGGGTCCTCTGGATTGGTTTTTCGAGCACATCCCACAGCTGTTTGATCAGATTGAGAGGGGGATTTAAAGGCCTACTCAACACCTTGAACTCTTGGTAATGTTCCTCAAACCATTCTTGAGTAATGCCCCATATTTGACAAGCTGTGATGCTCTGAGTATACTGACACCTTTCTGTCATAGGCAGCATGAGGGGTTTCAGCAGTTTGTGCTACAGTAGCTTCTCTGAGGGATCAGAACTCATGGGCTAATGTTTGTCCCCCCACAAGACTCAATGAGCCTTGGGCGTCCATGGCCATGTCGCTAGTTTACAGGTTGTCCTTCCTTGTGCAACCTTCGTACTTATTAACCACTACATACCGGGAACACCCCAGAAGACCTGCGATTTTGTAGATGCTCCGACCCACTCATATAGGCACCACAATTTGAACCTTTTCAAAGTCTCTTGGAGCTCCATGTGCTGCCCATTTTTTGTGCTTCCAACCCAATTACTTCAAGAGCTGACTCTTCACTTACTGCCTGATACACCGATCAGCCACAACATCATGACCACTGACAGGTGAAGTGAATAACATGGATCATATTGGTACTATGTGGTGTTCTGATGGAAAACCTTAGATTTTAACATCCGTGTTGATGATGACACCCAAATAAACATTGTCCCAGAACAAACACACTCCCTCATGCTAGTGGCAATCCCAAATGTCACTGGTCTACCCCCGCAGGAAAATGCACCCCACCACATGGCAACAACATCAACCAATCAGGAACATCTTGAGGAACATGACAATGACCCAAGATGTTGATCTGACCTCCAAACTTCCTAGACCCCATTCTGATCAAGCATCAACAGGATGCAGTGGAACAAGTTGGATTGACAGAGGCCCCACTGCACAAGCCAGAGTACCCAAAGGATCCACTGCCAACGTCCTGGTGCCAGACCCCATAGGACACCCTGAGAGGTCCTCTGGTCCATGCTTAATGGTTCAGAGCATTTTGGACCACATAAGGGGGACCAACACAATATTAGGCAGGTGGTCATAATGATATGCCTGAT
>OMNN01052854.1:0-18232 GCA_900302755.1 Chromis chromis
GTTAATTTGCCGTTCTACTACACACATTGCAAATTTTGATTATGGAACAATATATTGTGCAGCTCCAGGAAATTTCCAAGAAATTATGTGAAAAGAGAGACAGACACCACTGATGCAGTCAAGTGGATGCAATTACTATTCGGAACAGCCCTAGAAATTAGAGGTGCAACTAACAAGTATTTTCGTTATTGATTAGTAATTTGGTTTATCAAACATCTGAAAGCTATTTTTCAAATCTCAAGTTTGCATCTTGTAATATGTGGTTCTGTCTGACCAAGAACCCAAAATATTAAATGTATTATAATGGAAAGAACTGAGAAATCCTGCAAAATCTTACATTTCACTTTTTCACTTCACTATACCTGTAATTAAAACAAAACCAGATGGATCCACAAAGAACTATCCTCAAAATAATTCCTTCAAAACACGTTTAGGGGGTTCTTTAAAGACCTGTTTGAAGAACCTCTTGCTACAATATTTGTTGTGGAACTAAAAATGTTACTTCTACACTTAGAAAACTAAAGGTGCAAACTGGAACCAGGAATTGTTCTTTGCAATGATGCCGGAGAGGAACCATTTTCTACTTCCACAAAGAACATTTCAGCAAGAGGTCCTTTAAGGAACCATGTCTGCATAGGGGCAGTGGTGATCTAGTGGTTTGTGAACTTGTAACGGTTGGTTCACCGGTTCGAGCCCCCAGACTGGCGTGGGAATGTGAGAGCGACCGCTTGTCCCAGTCACCACCACTGTGGGCCCTTAACCCCTGACTGCTCCCCGGGCGCTGCACCGCGGCAGCCCACTGCTCCTAGTATGTATAGTTAAGGTTAACTTTGAATAGGATGGATCAAATGCAGAGAAGGAATTTCTCCAAGGGGATCAATAATGGTTAGATTATATAGAATCTCCAAAGGTGCAACAAAGAACCATCAAAAAATGGTTCCTTTAGGCACCATATATGGCACTCCAAGGACCCATTAGCACAAATAGGTTCTTTAATGAACCAATTTGGACCAACGTGGTTTAGTAAAGAACCTCTTGTTTGGTTATTTTTGGAAATAAATGCTTTTCTGAGCATTTTAAATCGAATTATTTTGTGTTGGTTGAAAAACGAGTATGTGAACAAATTATACTTGTTTGTTTATTACCCTTCCATTTAATTTCATTCAATTACACACAGTAAGATATAAAAATGTCAAATTTAGAGACGCACAAGGTAATAAACACTAAATCAGTCACTGTGAAACCTTAAATAACTTATGGATCCAAACTAAAAAACCAAGAAATACTTAATATGTTTGTCAGCTGCAGACACATTAACTTTATGAACTCTTATGTATGAGCTACTAGTGTAAGAATATGTAGCATTTCTGGGCCTTTATGGGTCTTTGGTCAGACAGAACAACATATTACTTCAGGTTGGGATTTGTGAAACTGTGATGAGCATTTCTCGAATAATTGAGAAAATAACCTGCAGATTAATTGATAATGAAAACAGTAATTTCATGCTTTTACCTGCAACCAAACAACTTTCAATGCGTTAAAGATCCACATAAAGTAAGTGAAGAACCACCACCTACATAAAGAGGTTTGTCAATTGGTGCTGGCGCCTTGAAGGACCATTTAAGATCCATTATACTTCTGAGAACAACTACTGCGGCTCCAGTTAGCACCTTTATTTTCCTGAGTGCACGTTGAGACTCTTCTTGTTCCACCAGCCGTCAACACTTAACACGTCAGTCCAGGTCAGACGTCACTTGTACTGATGCTCATCACCATCTGTCTTTCACTTTCTCCTGCCTTCTCCATATGAGCAGCCGCAAAGCTCGACGCTCCCGTCCATGCATAAATGCATGGCTGCATAAGTGTGCGTCTTGAGTGTGTGTGTGCGTCTTTATGAGGATGTGAGGGTAATTTAATTATGGAGCAGATAGAGCGGGTTACCGAGGTTAATATCCTGCATGCACTCTGCTCCTCTCCGGACACAGTAATTGCTTTAAGCACATTAGGAACTTTATTGACTACGATGGCCTTTTAAGACATTACATTTCTGCTGCTTAGTGTCAGACAAGCAGTCGTCCAGCTCTACTTACCGTCTCCCTCCATCTCCGCCTCCCTCTCGCCTCACCCCTGTCACTCTCTCCTCTCCTTGCTCGTATCTGCTTAATTGCGGCTCCGTAAATATGATGAGATTTGTACAGCGCCTCATCCGTAGAGGCGGCTTGATGAGGTTTGACTGGCAGGTGATTAACTCCTCTTAACCCGCAGAATCATTTGTCCTCGGTGGAACAGTTGCACTAATGACACCATAAAAGACTTCTTGATGTGTCAAATTTCTGGAGCGCCGCTCTGGAGAGAAAAGCTTCCAACCAAGTCCCTTCCTTCACTTTTCCTCTCAGCTGAGATCAATCCTCTCAACACCCCCTCAGTAGTTGTCTCCATTTTCACTCAACTAGACCTCTTAATGAGGATGGAGGTGAATGGAAGGAGTTATTAAAAAGTCCTCACCTTCCTCCTGGGACCGCTAAAGAGGAATTATATGCAACTAAGTGCACTTACAGCACCAGTTACAGTTATTTCACTTTTCTGTTGCTATAAATCCACATCCAGCATAGTAATGACAGGAGAGGGGGGGAAATTATTTCTGGCCCAGGAAGAAATTTCTTTTCTTTTTCGAAGGGATCTTACTGGAGGATTTTCATTAGAGGCTTCAGGTGAGGAGGAATGAGAATTAGAGATTGGATGGATGGATGGATGGATGGAGGGATGAGGGTGGGAAAGCGAGAGGAGAAGTGAAGGAACGATGTCACAGCTGACAGGGAGGGGAGCCAAGCAATAACTACAGCAGATATAGCCAATGTGCAGAGATAAATGATGTAATATCTGCATGGATCAATGTCTGTACTGTCCCTCTAAAAGGAGCTCGCTCTATAAATCAAACCACTCTGCCTTCCCCGCTTTCGTGCACGCAAATACACACATTCGCACCGGCGATACACACACAAACACACACACACACCCACAAACCCATCTCAATTAGTATGAATTAAGATGTATGGCTGCAAAGTTCCAGCGTCTCGAGACCACTATGTAAATGTCTTCTTGCAGCTGCCCGGCCCCATCACTGTGCAGATGGTAGGAGGAGGCAAGGAGGAAATCAATTTGTTAAGATAGCACTATCCGGCTAATGAGAAATCAAGTGGCTTGACTTTTCACATGAATCCCATCATGTCCACTCATATTATGAAACCAAGATGCCATTAGTTGCACTTAGTGTGACTAATAGTCCGGCCGTGGCCCCGTTTTAGTGGCTTTGGTAACAGTCCCACCTTGTGGAGAATCAGATCATTGCACTTGAAGAGCTCACACTTAGAAAAATAGTGGTACTTCAGAAGGCTCTCTGGTGCCATCATGAATTGAAAAAACAGTATTGGTAGCTCTTAGAAAAATGCAGTACATGTTGACACCAGTTTTCTTTTTTAATGTGCAAATAGTTAAAGAAATAACCTTTTGTTTTTGACTTTTTTATAATTTCTCGCATTTCTAATTGCATCACACTGCACAAAAGATGTTTCTGAATTCTCTCTACTTCTAGCCACGGTTGATTCTTTGTTTCCTTTATGTTGTTTTTCGAAGTACTGAAGGTTTTTCATTGTATTGGAGTTTTTTGATGGCAAGTAAATTGCTCTTATTTCCATTATCGAATTATCTGCAGATTATTTTCTCAATTAATCATCAAAAAACAGCGAGAAATGCTCGTTTCAGTTTACCAAAACATCTGCCTTCTTGTAGTATGTTGTTCTGTCTGACCAAGAACCCAGAATACTAAATGTTAGATAATGGAAGACTTAGAAATGTTGCATATTCTTACATTTATACTTCACACATAAAGGCTCTTAAAATCAATGTCCAATCTATAGCTGTCCAATACATTCAGTGTTTTTTGGTATTTAGTTGGGATCCACCAGTTAATTTAGGGTTTTAAGCGTTCTATGTTCCACCTTACAATCACTGATTTTGTGTTACTTTGTGCTTCTCTGTCTGTAATGTTCAAAAACAATATGTTCATTTGTTTGTTTTGTCAAATAATAATAAAAAAAATATTTTTTTTAAAAACAC
Source organism: Chromis chromis (assembly GCA_900302755.1). NCBI lineage: Eukaryota > Metazoa > Chordata > Actinopteri > Pomacentridae > Chromis > Chromis chromis. Next base: position 4,117 of record OMNN01052854.1, read on the forward strand.
ATTTATTCTGAAAAATGACTTAAGAACTATGAACCTATGAAAGAGGTTCTTTGGATCCACAAAGAACTATCCTCAAATGGGTTTCTCCAAGAACCTATTTTTACTCAAGTTCTTTATGGTGCCTAAAGAACCAATTTTGATGGATGCTTGAAACACCTCTGGGATTCTTTACGAAATCATTAAAGAGGCTCCTTAAAGAACCTCTTGTTTAAAGGTTCTTTGTGGAATTAAAAAATGGTTCTATTGTGGCATCACTTCTTTATTTTTCTGAGTGTAGAAGAACCACTTTTAGTTCCAGAATGAATCTAACAAATAGTTCTTTAAAGAACACCCACAAATGCCTAAAAGGAGCCATTTTTATGCACATTTAAGTAATAAATAATAAAGTCAAATGTAAGAACTGGCAGCATTTCAGGTTCCCTTCCATCAAAATACATTTCATATTTTGGGTTGTGGACTGTTTCTTGTTTGTTTATCAATTCGATGAACTCTGTAAAGCACTGTGAGACAACTCTGTTGTGATATTGGGCTAAACAAATAAATTGAATTGAATTGAATTGAACTGTTGGTCAGACAGAACAACATATTATAAGATACCAGCTTGAGATTTGGAAAACTGATGGGAACTTCTTAGTGTTTTCTGAAATTCTACAGATAAAATCACTGACGAAAATAGTTGCAAGCTCTACTTTAAACTTCCAAAAGTTCTTGGCCTCAGCTGGAAACAAGAGGTTTAACTCCCTTAACTGTATTCTATAAAGCCTTTTATCAGTTTCCACAAAAAACTCAAATGTTTGAAGCAGAGGAAAAAGGAGAGGAAACTTCGAGCTGGAGTTTTGTTGTTTCAGGACAATGTGTCCGTCCACACAGGACAGGTGGCAGAAGCAGCCAAATGTGGCTTTGAACTGTTGAACTTTACCAACCGACCTGCACAGCTGGCATCATCTGACCTCTAGAAGTGGACGGACGCATTGTCCTGGAGCAGCAGCACATCAGTTCCAAGCTTTACTCTCCTTGCAAAGAAATGATGACAAACATTTGAGTTTGACAAGTGATATAATGCTTTATAATATGCAGTTATGCTCCAAAATAGGAGGTATGCCCCTTGTTTCTGAGTAAGGCCACGGACTTTTTAAGCACTATCATATATCTTTCTAGGGTTGATTTGCAGAGTAGTGTGAAAATGACTAGTTTGTAGAGGTTGTAAACATGTAAATAGTCAAATAGCTGATCTATAGCATGTGGAGCCACATTCTTCTCCTGTATTGGTTAATGACTCTTTTAATTTTTGACTCTTTTGACTTTTTGTATGTAGAACAAATAGTTTTTAAAAATTAAACTAGGGGGGCGCCCCAATAGCCTAATAGGTTGTGTCGCGTGACCCACATGCAGCGACGTAGCGACTGACCCGGGTTGAAGTCCAACCTCGGGCATTTACCGCATGTCCTTCCCCACTCTCTCCTGTTTCTGACTCTATCCACTGTCCTATCAAATAAAGGTGAAAAGCCAAAAATAAATCTTTAAAAAATTATCTGTCACTTTTTTTTCTTTTTTATCATTTCTTGCACGAAAAGTTAGATTTTTGAGTCCTCCCTACTTCTACTCCCTCCATAGGGGTTCAGAACTGCATTTATCAGAGCTAGAAACTATAAAAACAGAAATAAATGTCAGATTTTCAACTTTCCAACAGTCCTTGACCAGCTAATCTATGACGTGCCCTTCTATTGGGAAAATTAACCAAATCTGACCTTAAAATTGTGGCATTTCATCAAAATCACTTTATTCTACATTTAAAAATCAACCAAAAACAAACAATTTGCTCAAAACACATTCTTTAAAAAACTAAAAATTCTGTTTTTCTCAGTGCAACTGTGAAGCCATGGGTGACACAGCTGTGACCAAGAGTCATGTGACAAAAATTCTGTGAATATTCGGTTGAACTGCAGGCAGTGTAAAAAAATATGAATCATTAAATACCTATTGCCAGTGTAGCAAACTATTTTTTACATTACTGGTAAAAGCTGTGGGCTTTTTTTTTTTTTCCTTTTTTTATGATTTATAGCAATAAAACTGTATCATACTGCACGAAAGAATGTTTTGAGCTGTCTCTCCTTCTTCATGGTTGTGCTGTTTCCATAGAGGTGCAGGACTTTATATTGCAGTGAAAAATGAGCCCACAGCGAGGTAAAATGTGACAGGAGCAAAGAAACGGCCTGAAACTGCTCGGAGTTCAGACGATTAATCACTGCCTCGTTTATGAAACTCTCTGTGGGATTAAGATGTATTTTATTCGCAGTGTGAATTGCTGCTTTGGTTCTGTGAAATTACACAGCGGTGCTTTAAACTAAATGTTAATGCAATCATGCTCACAAACAAGTTGTGCTGATATTTAATAATTAGCTTCTTAGTTTCGCGTGGCAGCATCATCGGTAAATACAGCTAGAAATGAAGGTTTGCAGATTCTGTATGTGATTATGAAGTAAAGTATCAGATGATGGCGCTAGAGGAGAAGTTAAAAAGTCTCCAAATCCAGTAGCTGTTGAGATATTTTGATTTTATGCCACTTACATCTTGATCCTACTACCAGATTCAGTGCTAATTGATATTACCACAGTATCTGTATTTACCTTGATGCATTCAAGCCCAACAAAGTGAGAATAAACTCTCGCTCACTACAGGGAAATTAGCAATTCAAGACTCAGCATTTACTGTTTCACATTAAGCAGTTTCACCAGAGCACTTTGCTGCTGACACAATGAAGTCCTATCGATTGGGAGCGTGTGAGAGGGTTTTTTTCTAAAGCATCCATTCTTTATAAAAAGCTGTAGCCTGTGCAAAAAGTCCAGAGACAATCTCACAAGCTGAGTTATGAGGTGTACAGTAAAAATATAAGGTAATCCATTCCGAGGTGTGGCTGCAAACCATTCTTGCTTTCTGTTGAAGCAGGTGTCATTTTTTTTCTCTTTTTTTGTTTTTTGTTTGAAATGATAAATATCTCAGTTCGGAAACAGTATTAAAGCGCGGGAGGTGGTATACCTCATGTAGACAAAGCAAACAGTGGAAACCCGTCCTGCAGGATGATGAATGGTGATCCTGCCTCTCCCCGTGTGTCAACCGCAGGAGGAAAATTGCTCAATCATTTCCTCTTCATCGAGGACGAAGATTGAGGAATCGCTCATTTTCAGTCGGGGGTAACTTATTGACCCAGAAGTCGGGGGAAGAAACTGTAAGATGGAGGTGGAAGGTGCCCCTGCGGTGAGAGTGAAAGGAGCTTATTGTGCATGTGATGTCACCACAACGCTGACAGTGTGGATGGTGGGAAAAACCAGGGCCCACAGTTGCCACGTTCACCACGGATACCAATGTCAGAAGAATGCAAGAGCCACAGAGCCATATAAGGGCACGTGTCTCACAGAGATGATGTCACCGATGACTGAAAGGGCTCCCCTCTCATTTGTAGGAAGACAGTAGTGAGGGTGTGTGCAGCCCTGAGCCACAAAGATAGAAGCAGATACGAAGGGTGTGTGGCTGCGACAGACACAGGCAGGTCAGATGAACTGAAACCAAGCTTGAGGAAGAAGCATGTTGTGCAACAGTATATTGCATCCAGATAAACAGCTGAAGGGGAACTTTACAGCATTTCTGTGAGCTGGAGGTGGAATGAGACAGTAAAAGGTCTGAAATAAACACTGAGTGTGAGAGAGGCAGTGCAGAAGGAAAGAGAGGGAGGAGAAGAGGCCGTTTTCACTCTGTGCTGAGCTTGTTACTGATCTTACTGAAGGGTTCCTGTGTCAGCACCATGGGAAAATCAGGTAAGTGGATACTGCAGCCTGAGGCTTGTAACTTTGATTGTGGGCTGTTTGATTGTTGCCCGAGTTGGAACTTTGAACTTTTGAAAGTGTGTGTGTGTACATGAGTGTGTGCTTGTTTGCTTTACCGGACAGTTAAGCCCAGAATTATTTACAACCATGCTATATTTTGATTTATTGTGATTATTTTTTATGACATCAGTAGGTAGTTTTATGGCTGAAAATGACATATATGAGTGATAAAAGACAGAAATACATTGTGTTGGAGATGTTTTTATGAAAAATTTAAAGTCCAAAATTGTTCATACCAGTTCTCAGTAGTCAGTTTTTGCACGTCTCCATTGGGATTTTGTTGCACTCCTCTTTTGTGGCAAACTCTTGGAAAGCTGCTGGTTGAGTCCTCCTTGGTTTTACTGCCATTCCTGCCAATGCAGTGGTCACTTTGGTAGTCTCCAATCCCTTTGAGATTTCTCACAGTGTGGTACTCCTCTTGCTTTTTGATTATACCTTGCACTGTGGCCACCGGCACTTGAAAACTCTTGGGTAAGCCTTCATAGCAGTTCCCTGTGTTGTGAGCGGCCACAATATACAAAAATAAACTTCTATTTCATGACACAGGTGTGTAGGAGATGGACAAGCATTTCCAAAAGCTTCAAACAGACTCTTGCAGGCTTTCTAACATGCAAAATTGCATTTATTCGTAAAGTTTCGGTTCCAGAGCTCATTCGGGCAAATGATTTGGTACTAAGAGAAGCCATCTTAAAGGGGGAGGGGTTTTAACTCAACAACCAATCAAGGTTGGCCACATGCTATAGGAAGGCATACATTTCAAAACATCATTTTACTGAATGAAAACGTTCATAAACATACAGATGGTTGGAATTAGAATATCCTAAAACCTGTTGAGGCTTCTCTTGGTTCACTAACCTCTTTGGTTTTATCCATGACTTGCAATTGACCTGCAACTGACTAGAACAGGGGTACCCACTCCTGGTCCTCGAGGGCCACTATCCTGCATGTTTTAGATGTTTCCCTCTTCCAACACGCTTGATTCAAATGATCAGGATCGTGATCAGGCTTCTGCAGAGTTTGATGATGAGCTGATCTTTTGAATCAGGTGTGTTGGAAGAGGGAAACGTCTAAAACATGCAGGATAGTGGCCCTCGAGGACCAGGATTGGGCACCCCTGTTCTAGAACATGGTAGAAATCACCACGATGATTTGTAAGGATGTGGAAGCTGCATTTTCTTCAACGTTTGCAACAATTTTGAGGGGTATGAATAATTTTGGACATTAGAAGTAAAATGTAAAAGAAATTCTAGAAACAGTTAAAATTCATCCTTAACATCTCAAATGTGCCTATTGTTGCTTGTTTATGTCATTTCCAGCCAGAAGAAACTCATTGATAAAAGAAAAAATCACTATAAATCAAAGTTGTGCATGAGTATGAGTAATTTTGGGTCACAACAGAACAAATAAAGAACTATTAATCAAATTTCTGCCCTGTTTTTCCATCCTTAGTCCTGTTTGTTTGCACTGATTCTTAGTTAAGACACATCTTGCCACATGCTCAGTAAGTGTCAGCAGCATGGGCATTTCTGTTGTTTCTGTGCGACTCCTTGAATGTGCCCATTGTACAAGGCACTCGAGAGATTGTGGGCTTTATGAAAAGGCCAGTGAGTGATAGGCACCAGGCAGGAGGGAGGAGGAGGAGGAGGAGGAGGAGGGGGAGGAGGGAGGTGGAGGGAGGTGATGGTGATCTGGATGACGTTTTTCTGCTCCATCATCTGTCACCGAGTTGGTGTCTGAGGCCCTTCAAGTCTGTATAGGATTCGGTTGGAGTTTGCTCCGAGTCTTGACGTTGCATCAGCGTATCTCCTCTGTCAGATGTTGTCGGAGGATGTCTGACTCTTCCTGTCTCTGTCCTCTTCTGTCGCTCAGCCTCAAAGCAGTTTGCCGAGGAGGTGCTGCGCTGCCATAACGAGTACAGGAAGACGCACCAGGCTCCTCCACTGAAGCTGAGCAGCAAGTTGAGCAGAGAGGCCGCCCGGTGGGTTAATGCGCACGCAGATCAAATTAGAAACCTAATTAGCAGGGACTACGCACACCAGTCATTGTCAGCCCGCTCTGGATAACACTGACAGTTCGAGCACAGCCTGTCATAAGCAATAACCACCAAATATAACGCGATATCTGGGGGTCTTTGGTGTTTGTTTTCGCTGTGATTGCAGGTTATGTTGACAATTTGTTGCCACTAATTGCAGCTGCATTTACATTTTATTCAAATGATGTTTGAATGAAGCTTCATTTCCGCCAAGTCATTATTACCAAATAAATTCAGGGAAGGTGCGGAAGATAATTTATCCTCCCGAGTCCTCAATAACAGTCCTTCAGTTCATTTGCTCACGTATGCAAAGCAGCAGAAACAGGGAGCTCAAAACCATCTTTAATTATGTGGTGCCTTCAATTGATTCTGATGTGCTAAACTGTACTTTTAACAGAAGAAAAGACCTTAAATTACAGTATGTAATATCTTAAAACACATGAAAGCCTTTTAAAAAATATACTGTTAATGTTATATGCTGGTAAATGATTGAGTTTGGAGAGAGTCTGCAGTTCTTTGGTACTTTTATGAATGCAGTTTTTGCCTCAACCTTTCTGCAAAACAACTGGTTATGCAAACATACCCGTTTCACCCCAGTTAACGAGGCAGGTTAAGCTGCATATCTGGGCATCATAGGAGAAATATACTGTACATGTGTTGACTCAGCAGGGACCATGTTAAACTAGAAGAGCAGATCTAAAGGAGAATAAATATTAGACACAGAATGCCCGAGAGCCTTACTGCATTATATTCCATTATGTTCTGAATTACCTGGCACCTGCTGCTTGAATTTTGTGTTGTCCTTTGCATAAATAAGGGCCTTTCTGACATAAACTGATGCAGAAACAGGCACAAACTGGTGCATAAAATTCCCCAGGATGCTGGAAATTTAGTTTTTCCCAGACTTTCTGCTAAAGAAACCCCCTAATATTCTAAAGAAACCTACACCCATGTCAGGAACAAGTTGTATATTTAAAGTATAAATTAAGTTTAGATTCAGAGCATAATTCTAGAAAAATAAGGTAAAAAGCTCATTGCTAGTAAGTCCGGAGTTTAAAACGTTTGTCTCTTCATCCAAGAAGCTTCATTAGCTCGACTTAACGTGGAATCTCTGGTGCATGTAACGTCTGTGGTCTATCCACACTGCCATGGAAGTCATAAAATTTTCAATAGAGTCTTTTAAAAGAGAACTTACATGAATAAGTTACTGCTAGGCTAAGATGTTGAACCCTGTACAGATTATAAATTACCTACAATATATTGATAAAAAAAAGAATTTTAACCTCATAAATTTACAACGTTGAATTAGCTAATGGAATTGTAGTATGAATCTTTTAACCAGCCCAACCCAGATATCAAAAGCAGTATTCAAGGTGATGGTTTCTCTGTTTGCATTGCAGATATACAGTATGCTAGATTATACCTCTGAAGTAAGGCTGTTTTGCTGGTTTTATTGGGATTGACTACAACATGTTGCAGCAAGCTGAGACTACTGACAAGGCTTTGCATGCACACCACTCGTATAGCAATAAGTTCTCCAGTGCAGAAGTGAGCTTGTAGCAGGATTCACAATGAAAAGAAAAGTGAAAATACTGAATAAGCACTGCTTAGTCTGACTTTCTTTGTCTCTCTTTGCAGTTATGCTGAAAGTCTGGCCAGCACACGAATCCTGAAGCACAGTGTGGAGTCCAGCAGAGGGAGCTGTGGAGAGAATCTGGCATGGGCCTCCTATGACCAAACAGGTAGAGTTTAAAACCAAAATTATTCATACCCATGCAAAATGTTGATTAATAGTGAATTTTTAGTTGAGCAATAGGTTTCTTCTGGCTGGAAATGACTTAAACAAGTTACAAAACACATTAAGACGTTGTGTTAGAGATGACTCTTTCAGTTTGTTCCCCCTTATTTATTTTAGAAATGCCATTACCAAAATTGCTCACACTCCCAAATGTTGGGGAACATGCAGCTTCTATACCATTAGAAATTTCCTCGAAGTTTCTATCGTGTTTCTAGAGGGTTCTAATACACTATAAACTGAGAACAGCTGATGCAGTAGTTCTCTATTCAGTTACAAGTCATGACTGAAACCAAAGAACTTAGTGAAGACCTCCATTTGTGCATTTTAACTGATTACAGTACGTTTAAAGACTATAAAGTCATATCCAAGCGTTTTCAAGGTCCAACGTTCGCAGTGCAAAGCCTCATGAAAATGTACAAGGATTTCCACACTGTGAAACATGTCAAAGGGCTGCAAGGAAGACAGACGTGAGCCCTGCACTGGAAGAATGGTAGAGGCCAAGAAGAATCCAAGGATCAGCACCAAGAGCATCCTGATGAATGTGAGCAGTTCTGGAAGCAACATGTCAATCAGAAGAACAAGGCTGGTCTCCATGGATCAGACCAAGGAGGACTCCACTTCTCCAAGACAGACACACTAAAGCCAATCAATTCTGTCGTAGAATGAGATGAAAATGGATTTGTTTGGACACAAAGAAAGGAGAAGCATTCAAAGCCAATAACAGCATCCCCACGGTCAAACATGATGGTGGGAATGTGATGCTTTGAGGCTGTTGTTCAGCCAATGGACCACACAGCCTGGTCAAAGTAAACACCATCATGAGAAAATAGGAAACATTCAGATTGTGGAGGAAAACATCAGGCAGTCTGCAGAAAAACTGCTCCTTGGGCAGCATTGGAGCTTCCAACAAGACAATGATGTGAAACATGGAGCCAAAGTGGTGAAGAAATGGTGAAGAGGAAACAATGAGAAGATGTTGGAGCGGCCCAGCCAGAGTCCAGACCTGAATCCATCCAAGATCTGTGGAGGAACTGAAGAGCAGAGTGATGGAGAGGAAGCCTTCAAGCTTAAAGAAATGGAAATGGACACTTGGAGGAACTAATCTTAGTGGAGACCTGCAGAAACACTGTTAGACACTAGAACAACTGTTGGACTTTAGTTGAAACTAAAGACTTGATTACAGTGACATGGTATGACATTGCATATATAGTAAAAAAAAAAAAAATATCATCAGCATGTCTAACACAATGTCTTACCATCTTTTGTAATTTGTTTATGTCATTTCCAACCTAAGGACATCTAATGATCAAATAAAGATTCTAGACGTCATTCTCTGTAATGAGGATGAGACATGATAATCCAATAAGACACATTCCTCCATAGATAGAATAATTTAGTCTACGCAGCCTAAAGTAGACGTTCTCTGCTGACTGCCAGCTCCTGCGAGTGAACAGCTGGGATCTATTTCCCCTCCACTTCAGATATCATGACTCACTGCAGAAATATGTCAGCACAGGCCAAAGTGATTCATAAAACATCTACAGTGCAGAACTGGGTGACAAGAAGTGCAGCACTGTAAACAACATATGCCCAAGAGGGATTTGTAGCTGCAGAGTTCTATCTTCTTACATCGCCATCAGTCTGATTAATATGTACGACACATGACTGATTCTATTTTCCGTGTTCAACATGTTTGTTCTGTGTACGTGCAGGGAAGGATGTGGCCGACCGCTGGTATGATGAAGTGAAACAATACAACTTTAACCGGCCTGGATTCTCATCCGGCACTGGTGAGATTCTCTGATTTCCTGTCTCGTGTGGATACAAGTTTGATTGAACGTTTTGGGATTCACTAATTTACGAAGCAAACCTTTACCTTTTCAGGGGCGGAGCCAAGGGGTGGCCACCATATACTAAACTCTGGCCACCCCATACAACCAATAATGAAGCTTGTTAGAGGGTTATACACATAGAACTCAAATTCGATCCAATAACTACTATTTTTCTGGCAGAACGTTTTTGCAGAACCATTTATCTACAGCGATTGTTCCCATACAGTTACATTTTAACAGCACAATCACCCCCCTTTCAACTAAGTAGTCCTGACCAACCAGAAAACATTTTCACTGATTTCATCAAAGGTTTTGCATTATTGTCTTTGAGATGCATATCGACAGAGTGAAAATGCTTTTCTATGTAACTAATGAATGTGTTTATCTATGTTTTTATCAGTTAAAGTGTGCATGATTTAGGTTTATCTGCTGATTAAGTTGAAGCTCTTGTGTAAACCCTTAAACACTCTAGGGATGAAAACTATTTTTAAGAGTTTTAAAAACAACAAACTGCTGAACAATGCAAGACTGAGCCAGAACCAGCAGCCAAAAGAAACAAACTCAAGTCTGGATGGAGTGTGATGGAGTGTGATGTCTCAACTCACTTTTGACATAAGTGACTTACATATCTTGTGTATTTTAAACTGTAGTTATCCTATGAGCTTTATCAGCAACTAAAAAAGCAGAACTTTGGTAACTGTTACAGGTTTTCATAAAAAAAAGTTTATTATACTGTTTATGAGTCACCATGTACTTCTACGTGGCAGTCTTGCTGCATAAGCAAATGTTAAGAATGGAACTGCCTTGAACTGGTTTGTTTGTTTTTTGTTAGGAGAATAACTTCAAAAGTTATGAACGAATTTTAATGAAATTTTCAGAAAATGTTGACAATGGGACAAGGAACAAGTGATTAAATTTTGGTGATGTTCTGGGTTACCATCCGGATCCAGGAATTTTTTTGTCGAAATCACAATATGGGTGGACCCTCATAGGGGTGAGCTGCTTGGTGGAGGTCTGCACTCAATGAGTGCTTTTCTAGTTTAGTTATATTACTTCTATCCCTCAGTATTGTTAAAATTGATATTAAATGTCCATATGTCTAAATATGTTTTAAAAAACACACAGGCTGTCATAGGGTGTCCTAACATTTTCACATGACTGTATTCCTCTGCAACTGCTCTAATTTTACATGGGGTCCCACAGGGCTCGGCCCTTGGTCCTCTTCTCTTCTGTTTTGATCTGTTGCCTCTGAATCCTGTTTGTTTACCATTTCACCCCTGTGTTATACCACTTTTACGCCAATGACTCCCAGCTGTATATCTCCTTTACCCTTGAATGACTCACTGGTTGCAGGAGATAAGGTTTCCATTGGCAGCTCCTGTCGGACAGATTTGTTCTCTGCTTTCACTTTCAGTATGTTACTGCTTTCAAAATCCACCTCACTGTGGGAAACACCAGCAGCAAACTCCAGGGTGGCAACCTAGCACACTGAAAATTTTAAGTTTTTCCAAGGATTTGGATCATGCAGTAAGGCCGACCTGCCACGTTTTTCAATGCATTATCCATTTTAATCCGTTTTTGCTACTCAGGGGCTGTATTGCATCTAATATCCAACAATTTATTTATTATGATAAGCACTATGTGATGACATGTATTGTTAATATGCGTTATATAAATAAAATTTAATTTAATTTAATACAGATGGGACTGAAGTCTTATGGCTCCCAAACATTTTTAACAATATATTTCTACCCCCCACCCTGGAGTTTATTATACTGTATATGAGCTCCAGTTTACATTCATGTGGCAGTCTTTCCCCACAAAAGCAAATGATAAGGGTGAGTGACCAAAAAACTATTTAGCCTGCAGCAATTTGTTGGGAAAAAGCTTAGTCATACATTGTGCCACCCCAGTGTGAGCAATAGTCTGGATACCCCCATAAAAACTGGTCTTGTCTCATTTTCTTTCTTCTCGTCTCCAGTTTCTCCTGCTCCTTTGTCACTTTCTGTTTACTTGTTTTCACTTTCTCTTTCTCGGTGTCACATTTACCCAGGCATGAGGGGGAAGGTTGTTGTTATTCTTGTGCTGGTGTCACACCTCAGTCAATGTGCGACTGTCTGACTCGGTGAGCAGCCATGGGGGAAAACTGAGGGGAAACCACCGTCCTCCATGTCACTCCGAAACCTACATGCCATATCCAGTCCGCTCTAATTCCTCCAGATGTTTTCCCCGTAGCCTCGGTGTTTATGAGTCGCTGTAATTTAATCGCACATGAAGCAGATCAGTCGCAGGTCATCAGTGAGTCACGCTGATTCATATGAGAAAGAGAAGGATGAAGTGGAGAAGGTAGAGGTTTGGGAGTTAAAATTCCTTTGTCTGTAAATATTTAGATGAGCTTAAAACCGTGTGCACTCCGCTTCAACATGCTTCTCACTCTTCGACTTTAATTTCTTTCTGTTTATTATTCCCATTCATCACACAGGCCATTTCACAGCGATGGTGTGGAAGAGCACTAAAGAGTTGGGGGTCGGTAAGGCCACCGCCTCTGATGGTTCCTCCTTTGTGGTGGCCAGATACTCCCCAGCTGGGAACATCACCAACCAGGGACACTTTGAGAATAATGTCCTTCCACCGAAAACCACCTCCTAGAGAGGTACTGAGCCCTTGACTCATGGCCAAAGGCATTTTTCCCGTCCTCCAGGAGAGAAGTCGTCTGCCTGCACTGCTAGACACTGGAGAATACTCAGGAGAGCACCACTTCTTGCCTTGTAGAGAGCCTTATGTTATCCCGTATGGATTTGTAAAGATGAAAACCATTCAGCCTGTGCCTGTGTTTGATTCAGTGTTTTCAAATGAGAGAATCTCTGCTCTTTGACATTGCTAACAAAACATTGCCATTGTGACAGTATTTCCTTCATTAATGCCAACAGCTTTTCTATAGTTTCACACACTGAAATACAAGATACCTTCACATCTGTTTTTTTGCAAGAGTGGGAGCTAATTCCGTTAAATGGACAGATGATAAACATTAACACATAGTCACTGCTTGCTGTTTGAAGCTGATGACTCAACATGCTCGGTATGTTCGTTTTATTTCCAGTCCCATGTTTGCGTCTTGTACTCTAATCAATTTTGTACAATAAAGTTGATGGATTGACAGAAATGCATTTGGCATCTGTCCATGTTTGTGCCATTGTGTGACATTATTACAGAGAGTTTTATGACACGTCCACTGAAGACTGCCTCCCTAAAACATTAAAATGAGCGATGGTCATTTTAAAATGCAGCCTGCTAGCAATGTTTCTCTTCTAAAAAGTTATTATCCTTCTTTTTCTCTAGCATACATTACAAAAAATGAATGAACTTAATCAAATTGTGTGCAGGATTTCCAGCCAATATGTAACCCTGTTACATATTTGCAATGTAATTTAACTGAGTTAGTTCAACTCATTCTTATCAAAATGTCTAAAATAGGGGTGCCTTGTGGTTATGTCGCATGACCCACGTGCAGATGCGTAGCGGCTGTGCTGGGTTCGAGTCTGACCTCGGCCATTTACCGCATGTCCTTCCCCACTCTCTCCCATTTCTGACTCTATCCACTGTCCTGTCCTCTCTAATAAAAGGCATGAAAAGGCCAAAAATAAATCTTTAAAAAAAATGTCTAAAATAATGCAAGCACATAAACCCTTTGAAGGTGGGGTTGACAGGTATGATCACCAAAATTACATAATTTATCACAGCCAGAAACTAACAGGAGAAATAATTTATGAATTTTCAACTTTCTGATGTTTGTGGAATATATTAATCTGTGGTGTGTCATTCTGTGAGAAATAAATCACCGAATCTTAGGTTAAAATCAGGATATTTCATCAAAATCACTCTCGTTTTAAAATGTGCCAAAACTAAGTCATGTGCACGAACCAGATGTGGTAAAAAAAAAAAAAATTAAATAAATTCTGCGACCCTCAGTGCAATCGAGGAGCTATGAGCAACTAAATTGTGACAGTCATAAGAGAAAAATTCTGTGACTCATCAATTTAACTGCAGGCTGAGAGGAGACGAACAAACTAAAAATGTAAAAAGCAAATATCTTTCTTATGTAGTGACACCATTTTGGCCAGTATGGGTAACATTTGGGTGCAGTTGGAAAAAAAATGTTGTAAATGTTGATTCCAGGTATTTAACTGCCCAAAATACATTGTGGAGTTCTCTCTTCTTCTAGTTATGGTTGTTTTGTTTCCATAGAGGTGCTGGACTTCATATTGCAGTGAAAAATGAGTCCACAGTGAGTAAAAATCTGACGGTAGCAAAAAAGCTGAAACTGCTTCAGGTTCAAGAGGTTAACTTAGTAAAACTGGTTTCAGTTTGTCCAACTCAAACTAATGTAATTTATTGGAAATTGAATAATTAGGTAAAATTATTAGTATAATTATAAATGTAACTAGAACTGCAAGCAGTTATGATAGGGGGCCAAGCCTCCCACGTGACTCGGCCCCCAGGTTTTGTGGAGCCCACAGAAGTCCGCTCCGAAGGACGACGGCTTGGGGCGAGCGTCAGGATGCAGGCCACCGTT
>OMNN01052856.1:0-13788 GCA_900302755.1 Chromis chromis
TGTCACTATTTAAAATGAAGTAGAGTGTACTTGTAATCCATTAGTGTTCTTCCCGCTCCGACTGTGTAATTTCAAGAAATCTTAGAGGTCTAAAGAGGTGAAAATATTCTGTATTTCACCAGACAAGAAGCACAAATCTGAAGGAATAAACACAACGTTCTTTCCTTTTCATCAGCTTTTTATTCTTCTAAGTTATTCTGGGACACTTTCCTGCAGTCTTGACCCTTGTGTTAGAAAACGCTGTATTAAAAATCTAATAATGTCATAGTTAATACATGTAAAGAATACATCTGTGCAATAATGCAGGACTTTTACTAATATTTTTACATTGTTGTGCAGCATTTGTTCTTCAGTAAACAATCAGAGGAACTCTTCCACCGCTGCTTACTGTAGTTCTAGCAGAACAAATCTGTCTTCCCCACAGGTTTTCTGCGGCACTTTACAGCGTGCACCAGGAAATGAAGACATCCCCACAGCAACATAAGCACAACAGATGCCAGCATCCATTTCTGTAAACCCATCTCTCTTTTCCCCTCTCTTTCTCTCTCCCTCTTTCAAACCCCACTTTCACATCAGAGTTAAGCTCATCTTTGAAGCATTTCACACACACATGCTTATCTGGCCTCACACCTTTGTTGCACAGCAACATGCCTCTCTCTGTGGCGCCGGCATTTGCCAGGACGCACTCTGGACTGATAAGGGCCTCACAGCCTCATCTTCTGGCTTCACTTATCACTCTTGAGCACCAAGGGAGCACTGTCTAACTGTTCATGTTTCTCTTCTCTTGATAAGAACAGACTGGACACTTTTTTTTTTTTACTTCTTCTTTGCTCTGAGCATTCCTCAAAACAGCAGCCTGATGCCAGCAGAATCATCTAATGCAGCTCCAAGATAAGACTCAAGAAGATGTGATGGTTTTTAATTGCAACCCGAGTACCTGACACTTCACAGGGAGGGGTAATGTCATTTTTGTAGACAAGATATATGAAGCGGGAAGTAATAAAGGCCCGGAAGATAATATTAAAGTAAACAGAGTCTAACACAGTTTATGTCTGCCCAGATGACCGGAGCTGGCATCTGAAACTGCCCACAGATGGCCTGCTGAAAATACCGAGCACTGAAGGCTGGAGGGCGGCTGCAGTGGACGGCTGCTGGTGTGATGCCACACATCATAAATCTTTCTGTGACAAGCAGTCAAGTCCAACTTCAAGAGATAACCGATATCCATTACCGGAGCAGGCAGCATGCAGTGACAGAAAGGAGCTTTTGTCTAAAGAGCTGAGCTGGTACAAAGGAGGTCATCCAGGGACACACAACTCCCATAATACTACTGTAATCAGGCTAATGCTGTAAAAATCACACACAATAAGCAAAGAGCTCAGAGATCAGACGCCTTCCTTTGGGGAAATAAATACATTTTATGTTTTTGTGACCAATCTTGAATGTTTTTGGATGTTTAATATGAAAAATATGTATAATTCTATCTCACTGTTTGATTTTACAGCTTTAATGCTAAAGGAAATGCCAACAGGTCAGCAGGTGAGGAAATAAAATACTGTTTACTTTCCATTATGTGATTTCCTTGTTCCTTCATCCACTACAGTTACACTTTAATCTGTCATAATGAAAACATAAAGTGGTTTTCAATGGGCCACAGCAGCAGACTTCAATTGACAGTCAAATCAAAAGGCTCATGGGGCTAAAGTAACAGTATTATTATACAAATAGAGCGATAATATCATGCACAATCTCAGACTACTGAGTTTAAAGCACTGAAAAGATGATCATTCTTATCCAGTGAAGTGTAACAGAGAGCTGCTTGGCTCTGTGTGGCTTTGGAAAAATGAACCTTGGAGATGAAATCAGTCCCCAGCCAGCACAGATCATTTAGCCACAGTATCAATCGTGTCTCCATTAACCCCGCTGCAGACAGCCTCATCACCGAGAGCACCAGAAGAGTGACAAGACACGTCAAATATTGATCAAGATATCATGTCAGCTCAGAAGCTTGTAATATAACCCTTTTTTTTTCATCCTGACAGATATGAATCAACGTCAAGATGTAAATGATGGTTCAAGCGCAGGGATTTTCATGTGTGATTGTGAACACATCAGAATCCAAAGGCTTCTGGTTTTAAGTGTTCAACACTGAAGTTCAAGACTGCCACCATGTGGCTAAAATAATGAGGTGTGGTCCCAGCACTAAAAATATATAATAAAATAAAGCACTCAAAGATGTTTTCTAATATTATGATCTTATTCTTAAGAAACATTAGCAATAGAACATTTCCCTCTGAAATGTAGTGAAGTGGAAGAATAAGAGGGAAATAGTCAAGTACAAGTACATCAACATTTTACTTAAGCACAGTACCTGAGCAGATGTTAGTTCATTTCCACACCTGACTGCACATAAAGTAGTTAAAATTAGATCCACTTGAACCAGCAACAGCAGAAATAAAAAAAACAACTGATACATTGATGATGTTTGTCACCATTTAAAAAGAAGAAGCGTCTACTTAAGATCCCTTAGTGTTTAACCGAAAAGTGATTTTTACTGTTCAGATTACAGCTCAAGAGGTGAAAATATTCAGTATTTCACAGGACAAGAAGCAAAAAAAAAATGAAAATATGAACACGATTATTTGTCACAAAATGTTCTTTTTCTTTATCGTCTACTGACACCTCTGAGTTATTCTGGGACACCTTTTTGGTCCTGGCATTGTGTTGGAAAACCCTGTATTAAAAATCGAATAATGTCATATTAAGTATATGTTAATTAGTTGAGAACACATCTGTACATGATGCCGGACTTTTACTAGTATTTTTTAGAAATACTAGTACTCAGTTTTTAGGGTAAAGTGTTAGAAGCATTAGAAGCATTAGAAGAAATGAAGAGAAATATAATCATTGTGCTAGTGATCATTATAAATGATGCAACTGCACTTGTACCCATGTCTGCATGTATGGATGTAGTATGTATGTACTGTATGTATGTATGTAAATGTGTTGTATGTATGCTTGTATGTATACACTTTGTGTGTCTGTGTACACTGCATTCAAATATACATTTGACTTATACATAAAGGCTCCCAAGAGTATCACATGCTCTGTCAGTGTAGGAATCTTTTTACATAATTATGCATTATACTGTATACATAAATGTGCATGTGCTGCAGATACAATGTTGATCATATGTACAGGGCCTATCAAAAGTATTCACCCTTTATGGAAGTTTTCCCCTTTTATTACGTTTCAACATTGAATCATGGTCAATTTTGTTTGGCTTTTTTGAATAAAATGTACAAAAAAAAGACTCTTTCATGTCAAAGTGAAAATTGATTTCTTCAAAGTAATGCCAATGAAAAAAAAATCTAAAACATAAAAAAGTGATTGCATAAGTATTCACACCCTTCAAGTCAGTATTTAGTAGATGCACCTTTGGCCACAATTACAGCATTGGGTCTGTGTGGATAGGCCTCAATCAAACTTGCACATCTATACTCTGCAATTTTACCCCGTTCTTCTTTGCAAAAACTGCTCAGGCTTCATCAGATTACACAGGGATCGTGAGTAAACAACCCTTTTCAAGTCCAGCCACAAATTATCAATTGGATTGAGGTCTGGGCTCTGACTCGGCCGCTCCAGCAAAATTCACCTTGTTCTCTTTAAAATATTTCTTTGTAGCTTTGGCTGTATGCTTCAGGTCATTGTTTTGCTGGAAAACACATCTTCTCTAAAGTTGCTGTTATCTTGCAGACTGCATCACGTTGTCCTCCAGGATTTACCCATACTTTGCCACATTTATTTTACCCTCTACCTTTAAAACACTTCAAGGCCCACTGCTGAGAAGCATCTTTACATCACGATGCTGCCACCACCATGCTTCACTGTGGGGATGGTGCATTGGGGATGATGTGTGGTATGTCTGTCAAACATATCGTCTAGTCCGATGGCCAAAAAGCTCAATTATGGTCTTATCAGACCAAATAACCTTCTTCCACTTGACCTCAAAGTTTCCCACATGCCTTTTGGCAAACTGTGGTCAAGATTTAATATGAGCTTTTTTCAACAGTGGCTTTTTCTTTGACACTCTCCCATTAAGCTTTGACTAGTGAAAAACAGGCAACAGTCTCTCGCATCTCAGCTGCTGAAGCTTGTAACTCCTTCAGAAAAGTCATAGCTGTCTTGGTGGCCTCCCTCACTAGTCTCTTTTTACAAGGTCACTTAGTTCTTGAGGATGAACTGCTCTAGGCAGATTTATGCATGTGCCCTATTCCTCCCATTTCTGAATGATTTAACTGTTTTTTGATTTAACAAGGGATATTCAGCACCTTGGAAATTTTCTTGTATCCATCCCCTGACTTATGCTTTTTAATAACCTTTTCACAGACTTGCTTGGAGTGTTCTTTTGTCTTCATGGAGTAGCCAGACTACTGAGTTACCAGTGACTGAACCTTCCAGATACAGGCGTCTTTATACTACAGTAACCTGAGACACATTCATTGCATCCAGATGATCTCCATTTCACTAATTGTGTGACTTTTAGTACCAGTTGGTTGCTTATGCAATCACTTATTTAATGTTTTATATTTTTAATTAATGGACATTACTTTGTAACAATCATTTTTCACTTTGACATGAGTCTTTTCTGTAAGTTCTTGTCAAAAAGACAAATTAAATTGACCATGATTCAATGTTGAAAAGCAACAAAAGGGGAAAACTTTCAAGGGGGGTGAATATTTTTTTTTTATAGGGATTTACATGTATGTATGCATTTGTACACAAATATAGAGCTTCAAGACAAGTTTGAAGTTTGGAATTAAAGACCAGTGTTAAAGACCTTTTAGTGTATTACTTACTCCAAACTGTAATTGTTGCTCCATGCAGTACAATTTCAGGAATATAATGAGAATGGGATGGATAATTCAGATCAGTTTAGCTATAAAAGGCACACAGTAGACCCATATTAGCAGTAAGTTGTTCACACAGTTGTGTGATCTACTGAGGAAGGAAATAGTCAGTTTAATTTCAATTCAGTTCAAGTCAAAGATATTGGTATGAAAGGCGCAGGGAGACAGAGGACAGAGAGGAAAAAGCATTAACTCCAGGAGAGGAAAAACAATAGTGGCATATAAACCATGCAGCCAGAATGATAAAACCACCTACCTAATATTGTGTAGCTCTAACCCATCAGAGCATGAACACAGGGCCTCTGTGGTGTCTGACACCAGGAAACTGGCAACAGGGTGGGTTGTGTGGTTGGTTCTCCGTAGATTGGACTTGTTCCAACGCATCCCATGGTCGCTCGGTCAGGTTGGGATCTGTGGAGTTTGGAGACTGGGTCAAAACCCTGAGCTTTTTGTTATTGTCCTCAAGCTGTTCAGGAGCAGTTTTTATGGTGTGGCAGGTACATATTGTCACTGGGGGAGTCTGCAGCCATCTGGGAGTGCCATTGCCAGGTGGGTGGTACGTGTCAATGTCATAGTCATAAATGCCAGCACCCAAGAACATTGCATTGAAATTAAATGATCAATGTTATTCATGCCACCTGTCAGGGGTTTTAATGTTTTGGCTGATCAGTGTAAATGCATGGAGGGTGAAAGAGAGGAAAGAAGAGTTCGGTGCATTATGGGAAGTCCTCCAGCAGCTTATGTCTATAGCAGGATAACAAAGGGAGGGTTCAGTGTCACCTGAGTGAGTCCTAACTATAAAATATATCAAAAATGAAAGTTTTAAGCCCAATCCAATTCTACTTTTACCACGTGTGTGACAAGTGCTCTACTTGGATAATATGGAACTATAAGGTCTTTAAGATAAGATGGAGATCAGTTATTGGGCTTTTTGTGTGAGGAGAGGGATTTAAATTTGAAACATTCTTGATTTAACAGGGAGCCAGTGCAGAGAAGCTAATATGGGAGAAATGTGATTTGTCTCGCTAGCTCCTGTTAGTGCTCTCACTGCAGCATTTTGCAGCTGGATGATTGAAAGCTCCCGAACAGCTATTTATAGACGCTGTTGTGAGATTGCTTTGTCAACTCGATGCTTATAATTTAAATGTCTCCTTCAAATCAACCACGTGGCCGAACTGCTGATGCATAATAGAAATACACGACTCACCACATCACAAAGTTATATGACAAAAAAAAAAAGAAGAAGAACAGCTTGAAATTAGTTTCTGATTTTAAGAGATAAAGTGAATTTCACTACTTGAGTTTCAGCATTAAAGCAGTTTGAGGTCAGGTTATTCACTCCTGGGTGTCCTGTGGGGTTTGAGCCATTTGTGGTGACATGCTGGAATTTCTAAAAACCCGAAAACCATGAAGGTAGCAGAGATCTCATCATTGAGTAACCTTCATTGTGTGTTTCAATTCAGTGCATAATAATATAAAAAAGAAGTAGGGATCTTAAAGGATTCAGCTTTGATCAGAGTCAGTCATAAGAGAAGCTCAGCCTTTAGTTGTATTAATAATTCTGTGCAGCAGAGGGCAGAACAGCACCACGGTTTAAAACTCTTCAGTCTAACTACATCTTGTACCTGATTTCAATTTAGCACACAACTGCAGATATGAGGATTCCAAAAGTGATCTGTATGTACTTAACCTCCTCACCGATATCATATTGCTCAGATCTAAAAAAAAAAAATGAAATTGAATGTTTATACTGCATTAGTCAAAATCTTCCCATAAAGCTCCCCCCGATCTCACTTTGCATGGATTGAGATGATCTTATGATGGTCTTCAACAAGCAGACTGCCCATCATAAGGGATACAGTGAATTACCTCCTCATATCCAATGTAAACTGCTTGATCTTCAGCAAATCTGATCTATCATAGCCTCCTACTCCACTCTGTGGGGATTAAATAGCTTTGCACTTTAGATGAATAATCCTCACTCTGTATATGTCTTGGCCTCAATAACTGAATTGGGCTGAGGGTCTGTGGAGGTGAAGGCTCAGTCTATTGCAATTCATTTCACACACTCTCTTTTACACAGATATCTGGGCTCTGTGGGGAATTTCTTCTGATGTAGAAGAGGATGTAGAAAATTTCATTTCGTGTGATGTTTGTTTCCAGCTTCCTAATTTGAAACTAAAAAATGAAAATGTCTAACTTGTGTGAGATCAGAGCAGTACTTTTGGAAAAATTGCAGCCAGCAATTCATCCTGTTTTAATGAGGTCTTTATAAAGAAAAACAGGTTTAACTGAGACAAATCCACAATGAACACAGCTAAGACTGTACAGTATTAGGGAGTTATTTTGCACTAAACACAAATTACTGCTTAACTGATGAGAATGTCAAAGATTTTGGATTGATTTGGTCATATCATGAGTATGGACTAATGTGTACTAATGTGACTAGTGTGAGATTTTGACCCTATGATGGTGCTTGCGAAAAAGTCAAAGTGATTTAGAATCCATCCAGAGAGAAACATGTATGTGTGAACCAAATTTCCTGGCAATCCATTCGATAGTGGTTGCGTCATTTCATTAAAAGACAAAAATGTCAGGCTGTTTGTGGCAGTAAAAGAGATTCTCTTTGTGGCAGTTTACCTGATAGTTGTGAGGTTCAGGTCTGGATCGAAGTAGTGGACCAACATATGTACATTGCCTCTGCCATTCCTAAAAAAAAAACAAGATAAAATAGGATGAGATGAGATGAGATGACAACCAGACAAGATGAGATCACATAAAACACAAGATAGATGAGAGGATACAACACCAGATGAAATGAGATGAGATCAGACCAGAGGGGATCAGATGAGATGAGACAAGACATGAGACCAGAGATGACAAGACAAGGTAGATGAGATGGGACGAAACAATAAGACCAGAGGAGACAGGATGAGAAAAGTGAGACAAGACCAAACCATGAGAAAAGACAAGACAGGGTAGATAAAATGAAATGAGATGAGAGGATATGAGACAAGACGAGATGAAACCACAGAAGACCAGATGAGATGAGATGAGATGAGATGAGATGAGATGAGATGTATATAAGATACAAAAAGATAAGACTCTATTTGTCTCTTAAGGGGAAAATTTGTCTAAGGGGAAAATCACTTGTGGATAACTCTTTCATTTAATGAATCACAAAATGAAAATTGCATGTCTAGTTTACCTGCAGAATGGAGAAACTCAAGAAATGAGATTACAGTCATATTATGTTCAAGGCATAATGTGAGCATGCAGCTTCTCTGCTGTAACGCCCCCTAGAACTGAATATCCACAAGTGTACTG
Source organism: Chromis chromis (assembly GCA_900302755.1). Taxonomy (NCBI): domain Eukaryota; kingdom Metazoa; phylum Chordata; class Actinopteri; family Pomacentridae; genus Chromis; species Chromis chromis. The sequence continues at coordinate 8,238 of OMNN01052856.1, forward strand.
TTACTAGATCCTTCTAAAGTGCTTCCATGTTTAAATCTTTTTGGGTTTTAATGTGTAAGCCAAAGCCTCCTGAATGTTGCAGCATGAGCTCTTAATCACAAATTCACCCTTAAGTGGTGAAGCATCGTCCTAAATGTGCACTTCAAAATATACAAATCTGAGTTCCATCAACATTTCTTAGCATCCTGACACACTGCAGTCTATTTTGTAGCCATCGTTAATTATTGCATGTATACTTATCTCTGTCAGCAATGTAATTAGCAACCTTTTCCCTATCTAGTGACATTATGGTTCCAATCTGAGAGCCATTCACTGCTCAGACACGCAGCAGCATACTGATAACAGTCATCCCTTGCCCTTTGAAATTGCTCCCTGTTTAATTGGAGCAGAACTCAGTTGTTAAACTCATTAAGGAGCCCCATTAGCTAACTGAGGATGAAGTGTAAAATGTGATATGGATTACAGCTAATGCTGCCACATAGATTTGTTGTAAAACTGACTTCAGATGCCCTGATACAAAGTTTTATGAACAGCTAAAGGTAGGAAATGAAGATTACCAACAAATAAAGCTATTAGAATCTGGCTAAGTGTTCAGATAGGAGCATGAAACAGCTTGACGGTAACAGCGTCTATTAAAGTGATTTGAAATCAGGCTGAGGTCATCCTGCTCGGGGGCTGCTTTCACTCTTTCTCCTGTCCCAAAAGCACTGGTCCCCTAGTTTAATCTGAAATTGAAGGCTCTCAAGTGCGACGGATTATGGGGACTAACCCAAGCATGCAGCCGGAGACCGTCTCCTAATGAGCCCAGCCAGCAGAGCATCAAGTGACAACAAGTAGCTGCTTTAACTACGAGGCCAACTCCATGCCTTTTAACAGTTACAGTAATGCTGTGACAATCGAATCAGTTTTCCTGGAATGAAAGTAGAAGAATAGACACCAAAAGCCACATTTAATAAACAGTGATTTCTATTTTAAGCTTTGTATTTTTGAGTTATACATATTTTTTTTGAAATGAAAACACAAACATTTTTTTTAAGACTACAAGAAAACAGAGTTCAAATTGTGCCTTAGAGAGAGAGACATTAATATTTCAGGTATATACAGAGACAACAATTACTTTCTTTCTCTGAAAAGAGTACTGTCGGTGGGATGGTTCTGATCTAAAATGTCACCATTTAGTAACTGTACAAGCGAGATTAAAATGAATGAAACGCAGACTTTCACACGCTGACTGCTCGTTGGTCGTCGGTAGTAATTAACGTTGCTATCACTGAATAAAATGTTACTCATCTGGCTCTATATATACTTGTGGGATCTATATACATCAAGTTTTTTTTTACTCCCACTCTGTCAGATCTTCTCTACTATGGACAAGCAACAAGTGTAAGTTTGGAAGTGAGTCAGAAAAAGTGCATTTGCATCTCCGGTGCAGCAGCGAACCAGGTGAGTTTCTCTCTTCTTAAAGAAGTCCAGATGCAGGCCAGTTCAGAGAATAGTCACTGAAGGATGAGGACCTGCAGGACAGTGAGTTATGTCGGGTAAGTCCGTACACATGCTGAAAAACAGCCGGGCCACTGCATTCACTCATGAGAATAACAGTCCTCAGGAACTCAACAGTCTCTATGGACTCTTGTGCTCCTCTGCTGGACTCTGGGGATCTCCGGCCTTCTCCTCTTCTGCCTGTCTCTCCTGTTTGCCCTCCAGCAGTCTGTCATGAGAAACCGTCCCCAGCACTTTGGCACTGTGCTCCTGTGCCTTGGCCCTGAGTGCAGCAATGCTGTTCTCTCTCAGTTCCTCTTTAGAAATGGTGGACTTGCCATCGGACCTCTTCTCCTCCACTTCGGCGTCTTCTGCCCTCTGAGAGCTGGGCTGCTGGGGGGCATCGCACTTTCCTGTCGGCGTGGGGGGTGCCGTCTCCATGGACTTTTTGTGCATCCCTGCAAAGAGTTGCGGGTATTCAGATTTAGAATAGCGTCTGTTGATTGGTAAGCCATCTTGGACTGAAAATAGCAAGCAAAAAATAGTTCCGGTTTAGAATATAATGTTTAAATGGACAGTGGCAATGCATGACCAGGGTGCTGGATGAAATTATCTTATATGCTACTTTCTATTTAGGAAATATTTGCTGTGAAGGGTCATGCTTAGCAAAATAAAAGCATCTGCTATACTCATGGAATGAAAGAATCTGAAATGAAACAACCTCCACTGGGCTTTCTAATAAAACTCCAAAAACAGAAGACTGACAAGCAAAAAAAATGACAGAGAATGGGAGAAAAACATGTGGAGGAACAGTAGGACAACAGCCTCACCAAGCAGCCAGGGGGCGCAGGACTCCATGATGCCATCCTTGGCAGACTTGAGGATGGACTCTGGCAGGGGGATGGAATGCCTCACCATTGCTCCATACAGCCCATACTCAGCCATCACAGTGCTGCGGCCCCAGCATTTCTCCCTCTTCCTCCACTTGGCTCTGCGGTTCTGAAACCAAACCTGTGACAAGAGAAGGCATCCGTCAGTTATTAGTTACCATCACCCTCACCCAGAAATATTCATTCAGCCATCATCTGCTCCTCTTCGTTGCAAAGTCTTCCTACAGAAGGAAGAGTCACAGGTTATGCCAGTAAGTCAAGTGTGTGGATGTCAATATCAGACCAGTGCAACAGAGGCCAGAATATGCACAAGAGCTGAAATTTGTTCCATTTTTTAATGCTTTTTAAAATCTATAACTTAATACTTAATATTTATGGAAATTGCTGAGATGCAACTAAATGAGATTTGGACTGTGAGAATTTTAGACTGTTTTGAGTGAAACTAGACACTTAAAACATGTCCCAGTAATTTAACATACTTGAGATTTTGATTTGTGAGGACTTTTGTCTTAATTGGCAGAGGTTGCAAACAATCCAGGTGCAGTTTGCATTTTGCATCTATCTATCTATCTATCTATCTATCTGATAATGTGAAGAGGTTTTGACTTTATTGATGATTAGTAAATCCTATGCTGATGTTTTATAGATCAGATACAAGCCATTTATAATGACAGATTTTTTAGTCTCTATAGGTGAAAGGTCCATTTGGCTGATGTTAAAACATGGTGTTAATCCATTCATTACTGTTTCCAGGAGACCACACGTGGAAAAACGGTCAGATTTCACTCTGGTGCAACATCGCCAGCATTATGGACATTTTGTACATTTATAAGACTTTTTTTTTCTACATATACAAGAATCTGTGCAATAAAAAGCACTTTCAGTACCAGTATTTTCCACTCATTGAACATTCGGTGCAACACCAGTGTTTTCCACATGTATAATAACCTTGTGCAATATTGTTATTTTTCAGGAGGAATGTGCAATATTTCAATTTCTACATATGGAAGAATCTGTATAATATCAACCAGGCTTATGTATATTTTTTGTATTTTCCTATGGATGTCTCTACATTTTTGCACAATTTCTTTTGCTGCAAATTTCCCCATTCTGGGATTAATAAAGGCTTATCTTATTGTATCTTATCATATCTTATCTTATCTTATCCTCATGAATTGTTAAAAAACAAACAAATCTGTACCCAGTTTCTATAAGTTAAACAGATTTTTCAAAACTCTTCTTATTAATATCTTAATAATCATAATCTAACCTTTATTGATCCCCTTGGGGAAGTTCCTTCTCTGCATTTGTCCCATCCTATTCAAAGTTAACTTTAACTATACATACTAGGAGCAGGGGGCTGCATAATATCTTAATAATCATAATCTAACCTTTATTGATCCCCTTGGGGAAGTTCCAGCAGTCAGGGGTTAAGGGCCTTACTCTAGGGCCCACAGTGGTGGTGACTGGGACGCGGTCTCTAACCGGCGACCAACTGGTTACAAGTTCGTTTCACAAGCCACTATAGACCACCACTAACCCTAGAAAAGATCAGACACTCCCCGTCGGGGAATTGAACCCCGGTCTCCCGCGTGACAGGCGGGGATACTCACCACTATACTAACGAGGAGGTTGGCTTAGCAGCGCTTAGAGCTGAGATGTAAAGCTGATTTAAGCCCTTACTTTAGGTGCACTACTAGAAAGTGGCACCCATACATCTATTCTGTTGGTGCATGAAAACTAATTTCCAGTAGTTATCTTAAAGATGACCTATTTGGGGAATCCTCCTGTGTGATTCGGAGCGACTCAGAAAACAACTGTCCTGTTTTGATCCAGTCCATTGATTTCCCATAGGCTGCGGTGCTACAGGTGTAACAGATCTGTGCCTGCTGTCACCGCTCATCTCCTGCTGTCTGTGGCGCCATTAGAGGAGCTCTGACACATCCACACACTTGACTTGGCCGCAGGCAGCAGCTGCTCCAGGGCCCTGCAGAGCTCGGTGTCAGGCAGACAGAGAGAGTTAGAGGCCAAATTGATCGCGTGGCACAACACAGGATTGTTAAACACTCTGCTTAGGCGCCTCTGATGGAGAGGAGGGGAGAGGATCCAAGAGAGGGGACAGGGATTAAATTGAAAACCGTTTTCAAGCTTTTTTTTTTTTTTTCTTGGTAATTCTGATGATAACCCTTATTTCATACAAGATACTTTTTTTTTTATTATGAGAGATTGCTTGTCTGGCCCCTCTAAAGCAGCCAGTGTGTGTGAGCCGTGAGGAGGAGCGACCCTGGGGCGCGCCGAGGCTGATTGAAAAATAAGTTAATTTCAGGCCCAATCGATGGCGGGCAGGCGGGCAAATATCACGGGAAATTAAACTACCGGGACTCGGGGGAGCGGCGCTATTGACCCGCGCTAATAAATTCAATGTAGTTATTTTATTTGAACTCCTTGCGTCTCAGGCAGCTCCCAGCCTCCAGAGCTCTGTCTGATTTAACTAATTACACTCAATGAGAAAATTGGGTGTTAATTTTATTTAGGGGATGGGAGCCTGGCCCCGGCTTATTTATTTATTTCCTTTTTTTTATTATTTATCCGCGGCGGCAGTGTTGCAGCCCGTAATGAGAATGAGATTAAAAGGCTCCTCCTGGCAGATGGATGGTCCAGGTCACACCGCAATCTTCCTCCGCCTTGATAGCTTGATTAGGTCGTTAGCGGCTCCTTTCCCCGAGAACAAATTGTTTCACATCCAACTGCGCCTGATGAGAGATTATGTGTCCTGAAGAGGCTGCTGGAGAGGAGCGGGCTTTGTTCAGACAGGAAGGGGAGCATCTCTGATCGATTTGCAGGGAGGATACCGAGGACCATGTCTCTCCTTTTTAAACATGGGAGATATGAAGGATGAGGCACCTGCAGCTGCTCAGACAGGTGCATATTCATGAGGCCAGCACTTAGAATATGCACACAAATCCATATTTTTTCAGTGTAAATATTAATTTTACTTATAATAATAATAGCTTATGTTGGATGCTTTGCAATGTGTAGTGCCTGTCTTAACATGTGAGTCATATTAGATCCTTTAAATGCAATGCAAATTAATTAAATTAGCAGTGGCAGACACTATACATGTAGTGTATGAGTGTCTGCATACTGACAGGTATTTTCTATATTTGCAAAGCATCATAAAG
>OMNN01052857.1:0-12552 GCA_900302755.1 Chromis chromis
TCCTCTTGGCTTCCCGTCTAGTTTAGTGTGTGTGTGTGTGTGTGTGTGTGTGTATATATATATATATATATATATATATATATATCACTAACCAGCATCCACCCACTCAAGACTGTCAATAAGTTGCACCTGTGATGTCAATTAGTTTGTGAACTACGATTGTGGAGCCTCGAGTTTGTCTTGGTCTTTTGAATCTGGATGTAACAAGTGACCAGTGGATCTGAGTGAAGAAGTTGAGGACACTACACCTGGTGATACAGTAACACTGAATCATAAGGCAGCCCTATCATAAAACATACCGTTTTATCATATATTTTGCTCTAAATGGGACCATAATTTACTAAATGAACAACATGCCTAATTCAAAACAGTGTTATAACTAGCGATCATAAACTCATTAGGAAAATGTTCACAGAGGTCATAGTGAGAAATACTTTCACTTTCTCAGACTTCTATACAATCTGACTTATTTTTGTAACCCGATATGTCTCCCTCTGATGGTGCTTAGAAAGAATGCAGGTTTGGGTTCCCTTTTCAGACCCAGAGGCTACGTCAATCTTTTAATTACAATTTATGATCAGGAATCATCATTTAAGGATCATTTTCTGCTAAACCTTTACTAAGAAGCACCACCAGACTGCATTCTTTATCTTCAGACCCTTACTGTACCCTCCTAACTAGTGTTACTACAGACTGCACTGATTGGAGTGTTTTTGCTGCTACAGCTTTAAATGAACTTAGAGACACTGTGACATCCTACATCAGTTTGTGGGAGGACGTGTGTCAACTAAAACGTTCAGTGCATACTACGACAATAAACCCTCATTTACAGCAAAACTTAGGCAGCTTCGTCAGGCCAAGGAAGAAGCCTAGAGGAGTGGGGACTGAATCCTGTACAACCAGGCCAGACACACATTGAGAAAGGAGATCAGAGTAGCAAAGAGGAGCTATGCTGAAAGTGGAAAACAGGTTTTCAGCCAACGACTCTGCAATAGTACGATAGTCTGCAGGAGACAACCTATCAACTTGCAGACGACTGCAGCACATGAACAACCAGTGCTGGCACCCCTCAGGGATGTGTGATCTCCCCTCTGCTTTTATCCCTCTATACTACCGACTGCATCTCAGAATATCTGCATCAAGTCACAACTATTTGAAAAAGCTCTAGTAAACCAACCTCTTTTGCACCAGCTTCTTTCAGTAGTTTAATAATGGGGGAGATGGTGTTGCCTCTGACGATGGAGTCATCAATTAACACCACTCGTTTCCCAGCAAAGTTGTCTGTCAGAGCCCCAAACTTCTTGGCCACTCCCAGCTGCCTCAACCGTGTATTTGGCTGAATAAACGTTCTCCCAACGTAGCGGTTCTTACACAGAACCTCTATGTATGGAAGACCAGACTGTGAGAAGCGGACAAAAAAAGAAAAGCTTGTAAGGACAAAAGTCAATTAGGTGGTAAAACAGATTTTCTTTTTACCAAGTTAGAGCTGACAGCCTGCAGACAGACCTGTTGAGCGTAGCCCAGGGCAGCTGGGGTTGCAGACTCTGGCACAGTGCTGACCACGTCCACATCTGTTGGAGCCTCGATGGCTAACTGCCGACCGCAGCGCTGCCGCACAGTATAGACCATCTGTCCTGAAGTACATTAATATTTTAATAACACTGAAAGGCAGCCAAACGGTTTTAAAACAAGGTCACTAGTAAGTGTGTTACACATAATAAATATTCATACCTTCAAAAATAGAGTCTGGTCTGGCAAAGTAAACATATTCAAAAATGCAGAAGGCGGGGAGGTCTCCCTCGGGGCGAGGCACCACAGTCAGAGTCTTGACTCCATGTTTAGATATCTGAACTATCTCTCCAGGTAGGACCTCTCTGTAATACCTGAGAATCAGAAAACGTGTAAATAGTCCAAGTCTGTTGGCGCTGCAGTACAGAAGATGTCGTAAAAGTGATAAAAACTCACTTGGCACCAATGGACTGGAAGCTGCACGACTCTGATGACACAACCCAGCCCTCGGTGTCCTCCTCCCCAGCACCTGACCAGAGCAAAGACGTTAAAGAAGTTAATCATCCACCAGCTCACACATCTGACCTCCAATAAAACTAAAACCTTGTCTGTGACACAAAAAAATGCTCAAGCACTGTTAAGCTCTTGTGAGGCCTTTTGAGGACAAAGTCAAGCCAAAGTTATTTATAGAGCAAGATCAAAACAACAGATGTTGCCAACAGATGAACTTCATTACGAATTTAACAAGTCTAAACATTTCGGTTAATGTTCAGTTAATCCTATAATAATCTACAAAATACACATTTAACCTTCTAAATCCCAAAAACCCACGGGCTTGTTGAAAGGTATGTTATCTAAAGAAAAAGGCCAAAATTACACAATTTACCAAATGTTGGATTTTTCACTTTCCAACGGTCCTTGAACTACCCATCTGGGCAACACGGTTTGGTTGGGAAACTTATCCAGATCTAATCTTAAAATCATGATAGCTGATCAAAATAACTTCATTCTGCCTCATTTGTTTGTTTGTTTTAATAAAAGGTTAGCTCTAACCAGAGTCTGTAAAAAGAACTTGTTCTGTGCTCCTCGGTGCAACCATGAAGCTTTTAGTAACTCAGTTGCAACCAACAGCCATGCAGCTAAAATTCAGGAGATGAACTGTAGGCTGTGTTAACTCAGAGAAGATGAGATAAGAAAACACAAGATAATTACAAAGAAATTCTTTAGACAATTCTTCAGACAGTAGACAAATGGTATATAATCTGTATCTATGTAGTTATGTAGAGCCACCATTTATTTTTACAGTATTAGTCATACCTAATGGTTTTCTGCAGAATAAAAAGAAATCGGCATACATGTTTTTCTTTTCTTATTATTTATGGCATCATGGCTTTGTTATACTTTACAGAACACATTTTAGAGTTCTCTCTATTCCTAGTCATTGTTTGCCTTTTCCATAAAGGGGCAGGACTTTATACTGCAGTAATAAACGAGGCAACAGTGAGTAAACATTTGATAGGAGCAAAAAAAAACAAAACAGAAAACATTTAAGGTTCGAATGGTTAACAAAGATGTTTTAAATACCTGTAGTGTGTAGTTTAGAGACGGGAACAACCCGTCCGATGCAGAGGGGCCGATTTCCATAAGGATCACGCACCGCATAGATAACGTCTTTGAACATGACCAACAGCGAGTATGATGTGGGGGTTTCAGTCATGAGGTTTTTTATCCTACAATAAAAAAGTAATGAAACACGTGTTTAAAATAGTGGAGAAAAAAATATGATCTATGCAGCATTAAGCCCCAAGACTCACCTGGCAACCCAGTCAGGTGAGTCCAGCTCCTCCATAGGTGGAGTGAACGCCAGCAGCTGGGTGATGAGCTCGCTGTCTGAGCCGGTGGAGAGGCCGACACCGTGGCGCATCACCTGCACGGCACAATGACTGATTTAGTGCATATACATTAAGTGTCATTTTATACACTCAAACAGGCATATGGTTATTTATGCCTTAGAGAAGAAACCCAGATCATTTTACACATATTGCACATAGAAGAAATGTGTGTCAGAAATAACACATTTCACACCTTTTTATAGTAGAAGAGTATTTCAGAAGGGAAATCAATATGCACCACATTCAGCCGGGATGAGCACAAGGCCATTCTCACCTTTTTCCTTAAGGCATGCGCATTAACTAGCTCTCCATTGTGTGCCACAGCAATCTTGCCATGCAGCGTATCCACCACAAAGGGTTGGCAGTTCTGCAGCTCCGAGATCCCAGTGGTTGAATAGCGTGTGTGACAAATGCCGAGGTTACCATAGCGCAGTTTCAGCAGAGCCTCGGGTGGGAATGCAGTGTTCACTAATCCCATTCCCTAAAAAAAAAAAAAATGCCAAGAGGAATCAGTGAGAGATGGTTTTACTCTTATAATCTGCACAAATATTTAAATATGTCACTTATATGCAAAGTGGAGAATCAGGGCACAATCTAAGTGTGCCGAGGCTTTAAAACAAACAAGCAGAGGCCTTAGATGTTTACTGTTTAAGTAAATGTGTTTTTTTTGTGTGTATATCTAGTATGAATAACTATAACAGGATGTTCTGTAGCTGAAGTGTTTTTGATAGTGTGGGTTAAACTGTGCTCACACAAGGAGCTTCTCAGTGTTACCTTGTGTGTTGTGTATGTGGGAGGACTGGCTCCATTACTCGTGACAATCCCAGCACTTTCCTGACCCCTGAGAAGACACAAGCAATGTAAACTGTAACAGTGTAAACAAACCAGTTGGAGGTTATTTGTATAATGAGAAATCCCTGTTTTGTTTCTGCAAGCCTGAACATGAATCTAGCTGATCAGCTCTTTGTATGTGGTGTAAGCCTTGAGGCAAATCAAACTGGTTTGAGCGAGACAAATATTGAGCAAGATGGAGGACGTAAAAAAACAACAGTGCTTCTCTGTTGCTGAGCTGCCATATATGGAGAGTCGCCTTGCTGCAGCTTCAGCCCATTTACCAAGCTGCTTCTCAGATTACAGCTGGTCCCGCCTCCCCAGCACACAGCTTAAGCCAGTGGTGAGGCTGCTTTTCAGCAAGGAGGCGTTGCTTTCAGGCTTAACCGCCTGGTTGCCTAGGGAACCGGGCAGCAGAGACCAGACGGGGCTGGGGGAAAAAGAAAGCGTTTCCAGGTCAGCTCAAACATGGAGAGGAGAGCAGAGAGACAAAGAGTGGGTGACAGAGAGCTGGTGGAGGAGAAAGGCCCGGTGGACAGGCAGTGGGGGGAGGCAGAGGTGCTGGCTCTGATATCAGTGTGGGACGAGGTTGGAGCTCAGCATGTAGCAGAGAGCAGAACCACGTTTGAGCTGATCTCAGAGCGTCTGAGGCGGCTCAGCGTTGTGCGCAGCTGGAGGGAGTGTCAGGCCAAGTGCAGAAACCTGGGACTTCAGAGCAGGAAGCCTGACGCAGCAGCAAACTACAGCCCAGCAGTGGATGGAAGGCAGGTGGAGGGCTGGGAGGAAGAGCTGGCAGAAGTTGGTAATCGAAGAGGTATCTATCCTTCCTCAGTCACTATCCCAGTGTGAGAGGGTACATGTAGTTTCAACACAAACTGTAGCACTCATGATAACAACGTGACTTTTTTTGTTTTTTAAACTGAGAGCATGTCAGTTGAAGCTTGCTTGCCCTGAAAACTGATTCAAACATTTATTCATCACATTTATTAAATAAAAACAATTAGCCAGAGTTAACAGTGTGTGCATGTGTGTGCAGCAAGAAGGAGCCACGTCCCTCCTTACACTCCATCTGTGGCTGAAGAAGGAGGCCGCCACTGGACGGATGATGAAGTGCGAGCGCTGTTGTGCGTCTGGGCCGACCGCTGCATCCGTGAGCGCTTAAAATGCACACTACGCAACAAGTCCATCTTCCAGGAGATGGCCCGACAGATGCAGAGAACCTTTGGGGTGGTGCGCAACTGGAAGCAATGTCGTACGAAATACAAGAACTTGAAGTATGACTACAAGACGGCCAAAAGCGCTCACGCTGCTGGAGGCAGCAGCTCAGGAGGCCCGGGGAAGTACATGAAGTTTTTCGACGAGGTGGAAGCCATTCTGCTGGACCACGGGCTGGAAAATGGAACCTTGGAAATGCAGAAGAGGTTGTATGATGGAGAAGCAGCAGCGAGGCAGCAAACACCAGCAGGCCCCACAGGACAGATGATGGCCTCAGACAGTGAGGTCGTCATAGAAATAGATGATGGTATGTATTCAGTCTGCAATGCACATAGCAGCTTTTGATTCAAGGCTTCAAGGGAATCACTTTTTATTGTATTTTCAGATGACAACAGCGACGATTATGACCTGGAAGGAGACATGGAGGCAAAATGGAGAAGCACAGGTAAAAAAAATCTGCTAAATCACTTGCACAGTTTAGCAGCATGTTTTTCTTCTCTTTGCTTAATCTATTCTTGTTCACTCCAGATGCTCATCTAACACTCACAGATTCGTCCAGCTCTGATCAGTTCCACGTGGTCACCGTGCCAGACACGGGGCGAAACTGGAGCGACCAAGAGGTGCGAACGCTGATTCAAGTCTGGTCCGATGAGCGTATTTGCAGGCAGCTGGAGAGTTCGACCAGAAAGAGGGACATCTTCGTCCAGATCTCCAACCGGTTGATGCAACAGGGCATCGAACGTGACTGGAAACAGTGCCACACCAAGTACAAAAACCTCAAGTACCTCTACCGGTCTCTTCAGAGGGGTAAGACCGATGAAGCCGACCCGAGACGGATCATGAGGTTCTACGATGAAGTGGACGCCATCATGAATCACACAACTAACGTCTCACTAAATGACACAGAAGCTGCTGACTCTACAGATTTAGGCACATCAACCATGCTGGAGGATTGTGAGGAGAACAATAACGTAGACGTCTGTTTGCCAAAGACAAACTCGGTGACAGCAGCGGTGGGAGCACAGGAGGAAAAAAAAACTTTGGCTTCGGTCTCAACCGTAACCCACGATGTCGCATCAAACACTGAAGAACAAAAGCTGGAGCGTCGTGTGGATCTACCCCACATACTGATTAGTGAGCAGATTATCATCATTCATTCATGTCTAGTGAAGCTGCAAAGATTAACCCCAACTATTAAAATGTGGCGGCAACTATTTTGAAAATTGATTAATCAGTTTGAGTCATTTTTTAAGGGGAAAAAAATCCAAATTCTCTGATTCCATCTTCATAAATGTGAATATTTTGTAGTTTTTTCCTCCTTTTTGACAGTAAGCTGAATATATTTAGGTGGTGGACAAAACAAGACATTTGAGGACGTGATCTTGGGCAACTACAAACTGATTAATCAAGAAAATAATCAACACATTAATCGACAATGAAAATAATCATTAATTGCAGGCTTATTGTTGAGTATGTAAGAGTGTGATGAAGAAAATTGACACTATTACCATTAGTCCATTATTAAAACATGACCAGAAACTAACAATAGCCAACATCTGTCATCAACTTACATGTCCACAATTAAAATATTACGTCTTTGATCCAACTAAATGATTTATAGTTTCAGTGAACTGACCCTTTAAACATTTACATATAAAAACCCTTAGAAGAAGTGGGAAACAAGTCACATTTTCCAAAATTTCAAAATAAAAACACTAAAATAAAATCTTTTAGTCACATTACATCTTTTACAAACTGACTTTTCCCATATCCCCAAATAAGACTTATCCATGTCAGAGCCAGGCAGTGAAGCTGTAATTTAAACAGCATGTGAAAGCTATATTGGCTGTCTTTGTTTCCTAACCGTCTTCTGTTGTATGTTGTCTGCAGATGCGTCTGAAAGTAGGTCAGAAAAACAGGACACCTATTCACCAAAAAGAGGAATGAAGAGGAAAGCTGTGGATCAAGGTTTGAAATGTGTCTCCTTCTGTCCTCACTTTGCGTGTCACATGATGTCTAGCACTGAGTGAAGCTTTCAGTATTTCTGTCCTGGTCCCATGATTACCCATGAAGCCTCATAATTACCTCTCTTCCACCGACCTGGTTCCAGTGCTACTTCGGAGCCAGAGCCTGACTTAGCACCAGTTCTTTGTGTTTCCACCACCTAAGCACCGGCTCCAGGTGCTAAAAACTGGTGCTTAGCAAGCACCAACTCTTTGCTGGGCCATTTTTAAAACAACAGCCAAACGAGGAGTAGTGTGTAGTAGTAGTGTTTTTGAAAATAAGTAAATATGGACGCCAAATCCAAGCAGCAGTGGTCTGAGGAGGAGACCCAGTGCTTCCTGGCAACTGGGGCTGAAATTAGGGATAAAAGGTACGATTGTAACGGCTAACAAAAGGCTTAACTCATGATGAAGTCCAGGAAAAGTAACTTTATATGTTAACGAAGGACTAAAATTTTGTCCATCCATCCATCCATTGTCTTCCGCTTATCCGGGGCCGGGTCACGGACGCAGCAGTCTAAGCAGGGAGGCCCAGACTTCCCTCGCCCCAGACACCTCCTCCAGCTCTTAAGGTGGGACCCCGAGGCGTTCCCAGGCCAGCCGAGAGACATAGTCCCTCCAGCTAAAATTTTGTATTACTTAAAAAACTAGAAAAGCACTTGGAGAGCGCAGACCTCCGCCAAGCAGCTCATTTCCACCCATATTGTGATTTCTACCCTATGTTATAATCCTACATTCATTTTATATACACTAATTCCTGGATCCAGATGTTAATCCAGAACATCACCAATATTTAATCATATGTTCCTTGTCCCATTATCAACATTTCCTGAAAATTTCATTAAAATACGTTCAGAACTTTTCAAGTTATCTTGCTAACAGACAAACAAACAAACAGATAAACGCCGGCAAAAACATGACCTCCTTTGCGGAGGTAAAAAGTACTGAGTATAAAGTAAGCACTATAACATTCATTTAATATACGCTTCTGTTTGTACTTTCAGACCCTGTGATCCAAACACCAGCAAAAAAACTGGACACCAGAACTGACTTTGGTGATTCAGTGCCGACCCAGTGCAAAGAGGAGCAGGATCACGTCCCGATTATAAAGATCAATTCAGTGTGTTCAATGGCCTCGTCTAATCCGTCCCTCAAGAGTCAGGTAATATCTACATACCAACCCCATGTGACCCAGAGCTGCACTTAGAAATAAACTTTAAACGGGCTGTAGGAACGCTGGAGGAAACGCTGTAAAAATCACTAATTACACAGTTTACTCCTGCCACAGTCTGTGACGTCTTTTAGTGCTGCAACAATTTATTCATTAATACTCTTAGAATGTTATTTGGCAAGTATTTTTCTAATCAACTGTCATTTTTCCAAGCAACAGTGCCAAATATTTCAAATATAATGATAAGATATTTTTTTAATATGATAGTAAACTGATCAGGTTTGAGGTTTATAAGGTTTTTAAACAAGAAATTTGAACATATTAATTTGCGCTTTGGGAAATTAAGACTTTTCAGCGTTAAATTAAGTCCTTCTACTCTGCTAAAGTATTGTTCTTTATTTTGCAGCATGTAATAGCCAAAACAATTAATCAGCAAATTGTGAAAAACAGACATAAGATTAATCAATGCTGACTAAATGAAATTAGTTCCCAATGATATGTTTGATATGCTATTGCAGTTATTCTGACAGACATAGCATTGCGAGTCATGATTTTAGTGGGATGGTTCTTTTCTTATTTCTTTTCCAGTGAAAAAAATATAATACTAATATGGTTTTGCTGTGCTGCAGTTTCTATCAATATATGTCAGGAGAATATGATGTGTAGGCCGAGGCACTGCACTGCTGTATTTCTAATATATGTATTTCAGCTCCTGTGATTTGCTTGCTTTGCATTTGGCCATACTAACTATTGATTATTTCCATTGTCGATTAATGTGTCCTTTATTTTCCTGATTAATCGATTAGTTTGGTCTTTAAAAAAAGGGGGTCAATCAGTGTTTCCCAAGATAATAACCTCAAATGCCTTTTTTAATTCAGTTTAATGTTAGAGAGAAGTAGGGAAACCTGAAAATAATTAAGTTTATGAAGCTGGAATCAGAGAAGTATGACTTCCTTCTCCTTAAAAAATTACAGAAACGGATAAATTGATCATTAAATTAGCAGGTGATTAAATTAAAAGTCGCAGCTCTAAATTTAATTAATTGTTCGTCCCTAAATGAAGTTATCTACTGCAGCTTTAGAGACACATTAGTGAATCTGGCACCACATATTGACTTTTTTATCACGCTAAATTCAAGAGAATACCACAGTATTGTCACTTTAGTGATTAGATGTTTGATTTCATTGACAGTTTCTCCCAGCAGTGTCTGAAAAACAACTCGAGACAAATCACAGTCCAAATTTTGTTATCTAGACTCATGCAAACGTGTGTCATGTGAGTTGTTCTCCTAAAGAATGCAACACTTTCAAAACATTTGTCACATCACAAAGTCGCAGCAGGGAATTTGCAGCAGTGACATTACTGTGTGTATGTGTCTTCATCATAACTACATACAGTATATTGAACATGGGCACATTTTAATGGTTTATTGTAAGCTGCTGTAATTTGATAAACTGTAATTAGGGTATGGACAGAATTTTCACTGCTTTTTGTGTGTGTGTGCATCAGCAACACAAACAGCAGATTTGCTCTTATTATTACTTATCTGTGGTGTTAAGGGCATTACGGGTGAACCTCTTCTCCTCACCAGCACTTGTATCTATTTTTCCTGGACTATTTAAAGGGCCACATTAGTAATAAGTTAAATGTATGCAAACAAGTATCTCCAAGGCAAAACTTTACATATAGTTATAGCTCTGTTAATTATAGCAACTTAAAAGGCACACAGCTTGAGAAATACTGGTTATAAAACTGGAATTTTGGCAAAGCATTGAGAGAAAGCAGGACAACTTTCATTTTACAAGTTGTAAGCAGTTTTTCCTCTTGAGCTAAGGTGTCATTAGCCACCGTGGTAACTTTCTGACCGTTACACCCACCTCTCCGTTACTTACCGGTGCTGCAATGCCACCAGCCCCAGAGTTAAGACCTGAGCCACCTCCAGCTGCGTGGGCCACTCTCCGGCAGCGACACAGCCGAAAACCCCGCACTCCTCCCCGATACCGGACTCCTCGAACTCCATGCCGCCGCCGCCGTTGCTGCCTCTCTCTGTCCTCCGGTCGGTCCCCCGTTAACCCTTACCGGAAGGTCTCGTGCCTGAGTGCAAACAAGCGGGCGCGTGCCCGTCCACGCTGTCAACCACAGTATTGAACCGAACACGTGTTTGCACGAGACAACGTGGCTCGTAAAAAGAAAAACACAACACAAACTCAGCCGTTAAATCACGAGCCGGATAAAAAAACGAATCTAGTAAAACAAAAATCGATACGCTCTGATTAGAAAACAGAGAAAACTATCCTAAATTACACAAATGTGTTGAATTAGAGAAACTCACGTGGTGTTTTTTGTGCGACTAATTGCAATCAATTAAATCGATTGAGGGTCAAAAAGACAGTTTCTTTGGTCGTGATTGAGGTTTTGTTTTTGATAAATCAATCCTCAAGTCAAAGAGAAAATGGAGGAACTTTAGTGGATAAACGCCTAAAAGTTTTGCGTCTTGTTAATTTTTGATGTACGAGCCTCTTCCTCCCACGTGACAACCAATGCGCTGCTGTGATTGGCTCCCAAAATCAGTCGAGCGACGTGATTGGCTGTCAGCGCACGTAAGACGCAGCCCGTTTCCCTCTTCCCGCTGCCTCTTGTAGCTTCATTCCAACTTTAGGAGCACTTTGTCTTCTGTGTTTCAGGACGTTTGTGGACCGAGCAGCACCATGGCCTCCACTGCAGGTAATATTCAGTAAATAATGCACAGTTTGAGGCTTTAATTAAATGTGCAGCAGGTTTAACTTTCCCGTTTTTCAGAGCTGAACATCGGCCAGAAGCTCAATGAGGGGAAGACGAAGCAGATTTTTGAGCTCCCGGACCAGCCCGGACTAGTTCTGGTCCAGTCCAAAGACCAGATCACAGCTGGGAACGCCGTGAGGAAGGATCAGATGGAGGGCAAAGCAGCCATCGCCAACAAAGCGACGAGCTGCGTGTTCAAGCTGCTGCAGGAATCTGGTGAGGACTCAGTCAAGTTGTTAGAAGTTAGTAAAGGCATTCAGAAGTTTGTCTGCAGCTGCGTCATGCTCACCCTGAGGCAAAACTCCCACATGGAGAATTAAGGTAGTTCTTTTCTGCAGTAGTCAATCACTCCTCCACCCACAGTAGAATAATCTCACTGGAATTTTCTCAGAGGAACATCAAAGCTGGTTTGACCCTGGTGAATGTGATAAGAGGCCAGAGAGGTGACAGTTGTACTCAGGAGGAAAGACAACCTTGGACCTGGATACCTTTTCTGTTACGGTCATTGGGCAACAAGTCTGTTATAATGTCAGAAAATGATATAAATGTCATTCACAATCCCTCAAACTGAGATTTAGTTAGATAAAAGCAGGTTTTAAGTTGACCAAAGTGCTAAACATTTTTTATACTGAGTAGTTCTGTACATATTTTTCTTATGACACTTTTTTACTTACTTTGTATCTCATGTTCCTTGCTGCACTATCCACTTTGCTACTGTAACAAGGTAAATTTCCCCGTTGTGGGACAAATAAAGGATTATCTTGTCTTATCTTAAGACAACAAACAAGAACAGTATGTGCAAGAAAGACAGAAAAAACAAAATAATTTCGTACAGAATAATAAAATGCAGATAAAGTACTACAAAAGGAGACACCAGGATAACAATTTGTAAGGCTGTCTTCTAAATTAAGGTACATATGACATCCTAAACAAAACACAGCAGGATTACAATTTGTAAGATGAAGTTTTAGATTAAAATGAATATAAAATATGTTTTTTAAAAATCAAAGTGGGATAACAACTTGTGCAATCAAATTCAAAATTAAAGTAAATATAAAATGCTAAATAGTAGGAATAAATTCAGAATATATATAAAATGCTAAAACAAAGCAGAATGAAAACTTGTAACATCGATGTTTTAAAATGAAAT
>OMNN01052859.1:0-17784 GCA_900302755.1 Chromis chromis
ATAATGCATTGGTTTTATATAGCACTTTTCTGGACACTCAAAGACGCTTTACATTGCATTACTCATTCACTCCATACTCGATGGTGGTGAGCTACGTATGTAGCCACAGCTGCCCTGGGGTAGACTGACTGAAGCAAGGCTGCCAGTCTGCGCTATCGGCCCCTCCGACCACCACCAACCACTCACTCTCACACTGCATTCACCCAGGCTTCCTGGTGTTCCCTCACGGTCTCCCACCCAGGTACTGACCAGGCCCTACCTCACTTAGCTTCTGAGATCTGATGGGATCGGGCATCCACAAGGCGGTATGCCTCATTTAGTTCATAGTGCTGGCCAATAAATTATATTTTTATTGTCCTCTCATGCATTCACACCCTACAGGCAAACATTGATCTATTGGTTGGAGCCCTGGATACATGGGCCATGCATTACATTTCTTCATCAAGGTGACATAGACTATTCAATGTTTGGGGTCTATGTTAGCAGTGTACTTATTAAAGCATAAAGACTAGAAAACTTTTTAGCTAAAACACGTCAATATTTTCTTTATCTATTACAAGTTATGCCATTATCACAATACTGAACAATGCTATCACACATTGAAGATTCTTCTTATATTGTGCAGGTCATAAAAAAATAAAAACAATGAGCTGGAAGAGGAAGAGGCCAAAGAGCTCCATAGAGCACTGGAACTTTGATACTGCAAGCCTTCTCTGAGTTATACAGGTCATTTCAGTCAGTGTTAATATCAATCATGATTCATTGGTGTAGTTTTAAAATCCCTCAAACTTGATGTTGTATTTCCCTAAGACAATGAATATTCATGACTAAATTAGGAACAATTAAGTTAAAATTAAGAAATAAACATCTTTAGAAAACGTAATACTCAGGATTATGTGGATATGGTTTTATCTAATTTGATTAACAGTAATGGCAGCATAAGGAAACAATGCCATGACTGTCATTACATTTTAACTTGAGTGTTGCTAAACACCCACTTCAAATCAGTAAGAAATTCAAAGACAGTACAACAGCGTTAATAAAAAAAATATATATTTCTGAATCATATTTTGTCATGAGGTTATGCAGAGAAAAAAGAAAGAAAACGAAACAAGAGTGAATCATCTGTAAGTCTGAAAAAAATATTTTCCCCCATGTCGCTCAGTCATACTTTCCTGAAATACCCAAAATTGCTATAATGAGAACCTGTATGTAGAATGGCTCATACTAGGAATCTGACTGAGAAAACAGGTTTTCATGGCTTTGAAAGTAAGAAAACAATACATAAAAACAGTAATAAGCCTGGGGAGTTTGACACATGCAGCAGGAGATGTTTAGGCAAAAGAGAGTCGAGCTTCAATAACTGCAAAAGCACAGGAAGCTTCGCACGAAATGGAATCACGTAATTGTTCCGTCAAAAAAATCCCCTAAACACGTGACTAAACACTTGTTCGTGCACTGGTAAAATCGAATCAAGGTTTTGTCAGTTAGCACAGCCCGCCAATCAGTTTGTGATCCACCGATTTAGGCTTTTCTAACCATAATGTACCCACACAGTGAGTCCACGTCGACTTGGTGTGTATTGCACCAACATACATCCATATCATATGTGTGACTCAGACACCGAGAGAATGAATGTGAAAGCGAACACTGGCCTAACTGGCTTCAAGTACAGAGTGTCACAGCTGTCTCTGGATTCAGATTTGCACCGTGAAAGAGACTCGGTTGTGTCTTTTTGTTTTGATGTCGGGGAAACCATTACCAAAAGCAGACTTAATATAATTTTGAAAAACAACCTACAGATTACAGGATGCTGGTTCACATCTAAACTCATACGCAACAGGACAAGCTAATATCTGTTTTAGCATCTCTCACTCCTCTCTGTCCTTGTCCTTCAACATCCTACAATAGCAGCTCTGTACTGTGTGTATACTGGGCACTAGCCAACACTTCAATGGCCTACCCCTACAACTGTTACCACTATTTAAGCTGCTGTGCCAACAGTGACAATGCAGAGTCAGTGGGTAACTACCGAAAAGAGTGGTTTGCCGACCTACTCTAGATTGTCATGTCTATACTGTGTTTTCTTAAGTGTCTTGCTGTCATTCTTAACCACGACCACAGTAAAAAGCCAAACCTTTTTTCTGAACACTAGGTTTTTGTCCTCCATCCCCCTCATGCTATAGAGTGACCTCTGACCTTGCAGCTGGCTGCTCCCTTCCTGTTTCCTGCTGGCTGTGATAAAGTAGCGCAGCTAGCCAGCCAGCACCGCACTGCGCTAATACACCGCAGCACAGCCAGCAAGGGTCAGCCTAAGAGAATGAGAGCCTGTCTGAATTGGCAGAGTCACAAGTAGCTGTAATATTATCATGCAGCTGTATTATCTTTTCTGCTCAAGACTAAAGGGACATGCAGATCAAACACAAACTGAGCCTAACAACAAAGCTACCATAAAGTTGTTTACAACATTTATTAAATTGACCTAAGTTAGATCAGGACTAATTACCTTGTAGTACATGAGCAAAATACAAAGACATGTTAAGGACCACTACTCCCCAGTAATTCCATTTTTATGTAACCCAAGGATTTTTCAGAAGTCACTGAATTAATTGCAATAAATTTCTCAACATGCTTGTAAATCCCCTTTGAGGAAGGAAGCACAATAATGTAACCATGTGACATATTTACACTTAGTATAATATGGTTATTATCATTAATTATTATCATAATGTATGCATAAACCTATGCTACAGTAACTCAGCATGTGAATCTACTGAATCAACTCAACCTCTGCTGTAAAAAAGCATTATTCATTCTGCCCATAATTATAATATCTGTGTGTGTGTGTGTGTGTGTGTGTGTGTGTATGTATAAAAGTCAACACTTTCAGTGGACTTTTTAATATTTTTAATACTTCATGTACAATCCTCAAGTTTCTGTCACAGCTTTTTTCTGAAGTAGCCCTTGTAATGAGGATCTCCCCTGTCTGTGCAATTAATGCAAATCTTGATGTGTTTTCATCAATTATTTTGCTAATACTTGTATCACACTGACAATGACTCTCTGGTCACTACTTGGCACAACACAACCTCTCAGCCGAGCACACATTCATATAGAGCTTGTGGTGGCGGAAATGAGACAGATGGATAGGCACGTTTTTCTATCATTTTGCTCGTATCGTTTTGAAGTGGAGGCCAGTCGTTGTAAAACTCATAATGAAACGGAACTATTTTATTAGATTGAAAAATTAATATAATAAAGTAGCCGGCTAGACTTCAATGAGTAGTCAGCTGTTTGGCTGGCAGCTGGCGCTTATGGAAAGCTTTGCTCATGGCTGGCTGCAACACAGTTGTTCCAACTGGCAGCAATACAACATATAGAATTCACATTATTACAATAAATTGCAAAATAGCAGTATTTCACCACAAAGCAAATGCATTTCCAAGCCCCTCACTCAGGTTAAAACATTATCATTATTATTCAATCTCAGGAATTGTATTAAAAAACAACTTAAAATAGTCATGATGCACTGTTCATACTAATATAATCCTGCTTAGTGATGCTCAAACTCCTGGCTCCCAGGACCATGCCCTTTTCAGTACCTGTCAGATCATATTTCTGCCCACTCATGAGAATCCAGGGAAAGGGAGCCCCGTCTTCATATGACCAGGGTTAATAATATTTCAGGTACAGAATTTAATAATGTGGGGAATGGTTCCACAAAAATATACACATTAAAAATGAATGTTGCTGATCTACTGGGAAACGCAGTGGATTATGCGTTTGAAATTCTGGCTTACCGTTTTGCTCTAGTCATCATTTTATAAATGTAACTCTCCGGAAATGGCTTCGTTCCAGATATCCATCAGGAAACAGCCATGACAGCACACAACACACACCCACATGGCTCTACACTTAAGCAAAACCCTACATAAAATAATAAAAAACTGCACCTTCAGAAAATTAACTTATTTAAATGTGTATTATATTTTAATTCATCTCTCTTACAAACCGCTTTATCACACTAATACATTAGATAGGCTTAAATCGAGATTACTGTAAAGAAGAAATAAAAGATTGTAAAAAAAAAAACAGCACTGTTTTAGCATAATCCTCTCAATACAGTTGAACAGCCATATCTGAGTGCATATCAGAGCTCATTTATCTCCGTGTGTATAAACAGCAAGTGCTTGTTGTTCCCTGCAGGGCAGAGAAGATAGTGGGTTGCGTCATGCTAATCACCATAATCTAATAGTGTGA
This sequence comes from Chromis chromis, assembly GCA_900302755.1. NCBI lineage: Eukaryota > Metazoa > Chordata > Actinopteri > Pomacentridae > Chromis > Chromis chromis. Next base: position 4,261 of record OMNN01052859.1, read on the forward strand.
GGACTACATGAGTCGGCTGCTCACTGATACCACCGCGACATAAATAACCATGATGCGCTGCTATTTGTGTGTGCGAGAGGATACGCGTATATCTGCACATAGAGCCCCAAGCTACATGTGTATGGAAATGAAGCAGAAACACCCGCAGCCTCTGAAGTGTGAACTGTGTTTTCCATTCCCAGCACTAATAGCCCTTTGGCTGTTAGGCTAACCACTAAAAGCTTGCCTTACGTTAATCCAAACTTTATCACAAGCAACAAGCTAACTGGCAGGACTCCCTGCTGCAGCAGCAGAGACAGACGCAATACAGGAATGTCAGTTCAGTGTAGCAAGTTCCTCATTGAACTATACTGTGACATGAAGCTGTCCATCTGAATCATGCCCAAACTTATCAACATGTATTCAAAATTTGACTGGGTAGCTAAATCATGAAACTAAATGTATCCCAGCAGCTACTGATAAGACAGGACTAAATGATATTCATGCAAACTTTTGCTCTTTATCAACTTGATCTGACTTCACTGTAATGCACTGCTACATTTCCTCATGACTCCATTCAATACTACAAACACAAAGTTTCCCTACAGTATTACAGTAGTGATAAGATGGATTTGCAGATAGTCAAAGTTAAGAGCGGTGCTCTCAGAGACCGACCTTTGTTTCACATGGATGTCAGGTAAATTTACAGAAAATAGGAAGTCATATTTTGGGATGGGGCTCTCTTGCTGAACCAAAACAGGAATAGGTGAAAATGACATTTGCAAATACCATAAGTACTGTACTGTACTGTACAAGGACATGCTTTTTATTGTCCACAAACGCTCGACCGCATCGATCATTGACAACACAGAGGCACTTTACTGTGAACTGTTGCAGAATTAATTTCAATGCCGTGATACTTTTTATCCAGGTTTGATAGCATTAGTAAGATGTGCTCCGTTCAACAAATAAAACTAGCTGTAAAACTAAGAATTACATCCAAAACACAAACATGCAGCCAGCCAGATGTTTCGTCAAGCAGCAACAGCAGCCAGTGTCATTATACAGAACAGTTCTAAGCACCTGTCCCAACCCACTTAAAGACTAGTGCTCCTGCAAAGCATGCACATCACCACAATGCTTCAGATGCAACAGCTCGTTGGGGCTTTCTAAACCAGAAATAAAAATTACAGTATAATATAGAGAAGCTAACAATAATGATGATAAATATTTTGGACAATTTCAGTTCATGATTTGTTCAGAGAATAAACAAAGGGAAAAACACTCATAATGTTCATCTCGTCAGTTATGCCGAGTCCTCAAATCTCCACCAATATTCACCTGCTTTGGAGCAGCAACTATAGAAACATTTATAAGACAACTGAAAGATGTTGTGATGTGTCAAAAGAAATTAATCCAAATCATTGTTGAATGAAAGGCTGTACAGCAGTCGACATGCAGAAAAGCCTGAATGAGTAGAAGCTTGAGGAAGTTGTTGTTCCTACTGACCATTGTAATAATACGACTGAAGCATGTGTGGAATGCATTTTTCTATTGTGCAAAGGATTGGAGGAATACGCCGTCAGTAAAGGAAGGCAGAGAAGTTGGAAACAAGTAAGGGGGAGGGAGCAATGAGGTATGAGGCTGAAGGGCATGTGGATTAAAATGGTAACTATTAGTATGTGTGGAGGGTTACAAATGACAATCGTTCATTATTGATCAATCTATTATTTACCATTTCTGTGTTTAGTCTTTACATGGTCAAAAACAGTGAGATATTTCATCATAATTTCACAGATTTTAATGCGACAAATTGAAACATCTTATTTCCTTCGACCAAGAGTTCAAAATGCAAAGATATTCAGTTTCCAATGATTGAAACAGAAAAGACACAAATATTCACTGAAAAATGACAAACAATTGGTTTTCAGTACAGTTGCTGTCAATGGACTGATTGATTAATTAACTAAATCTTTTCAACTTGAGCTGAGAGGCAACAATTTAACCACATTAATAATATTAATAATTATACCGTTGAAATATCATCCTCAGTTCACATTATGACAATTGTTATATTACATTTTAGAAGAAAATCAGGAATAAATCCTACAAACAGATGTAAATTTGATTTTGTATGAAATTTTGGGACACTTATCGTCAGATTGGGACACTTATCGTCACATAACAATTTTGTCTACACAGAAACAAAGAGAAAGAATAAGAACAAGAAAATGTTGACACTGCTCAACCCAAGTGAGGAATGCTTAAAGGGGTTTCAAACAAAGCCAACAGCCGTAAGGCCTCTCTAGCAACACATTAGGTGACTCAAGATAAGGTAAACTCTCATTCTGCACATGATATTTATGACATGGCATTAGGCCATGGCTCAAATGGTAGAACGGGTTGTCCACAAATCACACAGTTAGCCTCTCCATGAGCCGAAGCATCCTTGGGCAAGACTCAAATGGTGTGCCAGAGTGTGTGTGAACGGGTAAATGAGAAACCCACTGTAAAGTGCTTTGGAACCTAAGGTTAAAAAAGCACTACATAAGTGTGGACCATTTACAATTTACATGCCTATCACTTTCTGCAGTGTAGTCTGTCCTTCACTGCAGTTGCATCACCTTGCAGCCTATAAGCTCACCACATCCTGTAACCAGCTGGACCTATCAACGGTGGTCAGGATGCAATGGCAGCTTAGCCCAGGAAGATGATCAAACAGACTCTCACAGAGAGGTCAAAGTAGTATCCGGTTAGATCCAAGGGAGGCAGGGAGGGGTTTTCAAAGGACACATTGATCAACTCCTTCTACTGTATGGCGCTACTCAGGGACTGTGTAATGTGTAGCATTTAACATATAAGTTTTTTATGTGACTGTTGCTAAAGGAATACAGTGGATCTGACAAAACAGCAGTGTTACCCCACAAGAGGTTTCATTCAAACAAACCTAATAAACAACTAGCTTCATCAAGATCTCACAGCTTCCGTTTAAGCAGGTATTGTAATGTATTGCACCACCATGCCATATATTTTTAGAATATCTTGTGGTCTAACTGTTAGCTCTACTTCCAATTTCACAGGGTAATCTGGTTAGTATTTTAACATCCTACTCTTCTAGTTTCTCTTCAGAACAGGCAGAGAAGAAAATATTTTTACACTTGGGTGGAGAGAACAAAAATTGATTAAGGCCAACTCAATTCTGTGTGGGTCTTCGTCTACACTTGAGACCAGAAAATGCCTCGGCTTCACTGTAAAACCAGAAGAGGAAGTAAGTGGAGCGAACAATGAGGAAGTGCTGACTGTGTTATGTTGATTCTGACTGGATATGGGCTCTCAGTGTTAATAATTAAGTCTTTCTTACAGCAGACTCACTTTCATCCAGATGCTCTTCTAGCATGAACAACAATGAACTCCTTCTTTTTCTCTCCTCTGTCAGTATATAAAAACAGTGTAAATATATAGCATCTCCTACCCACACAACTCAGCTGCTACTAAAGTTAAGCTCAGCTGAGTGTTACTCAACAAAAAACACAAACCCTGACTTATACTGCACCACCTCAACTCTACTTTATCTCTAAAGCTAAACAATCTGTGTGGCTCATAAGGGAGTGGGGGGGCTAGATAAATAGGGTCTTAATCTCTTGGGGGAGACACTGCGGAGAAGTCTGCACGACATCATAACATAGCATATCCACCCACTCTGCATTTACGGCTCCCTTAGCACACTTGGATCCTTCGCTCGAATTTGAAAATAGCTATTAAGCCACGATGGAGTTCTGATCGTTGACATTTACCTCAGTAACTATCAAGTACTAATACTGATTGAAATCGCAGCGGTGGAAATAATAAGTGTCAGTGTTCTCATATTTTAATTGATTGGAGAACACAGTGAAAGCAGTGTTTTATCAAACCTTTCTTTCTGCATTCAGGCAGTGAGATTAGCTTTATCCTTACAGCTCGACTTTTCAATCTAAGCCATGTGCTAAGCTCAGCTGTAGCCTGACTACATACTAGTCTCTCTCTAGCGCCTCAGTGTCATTGGTTAATTCTATAGCATTCTTAAGTGGGCTGATACCCATTGGTTAGTGTCACTGCCACTGCCTTCTCCATTCAGACAATAGCAGTCTTTGTGTGTAATGCCTGGCTACTGTGTGTGTGTGTGTGTGTGTGTGTGTGTGTGTGTGTGTGTGTGTGTGTGTGTATGCGTTTCCTCTACTTCAAGCAGGAATTTCTTTCTGCACAGCCTCTTGGTGCAATGGAGTGATGATGAAAGTGAATTTCACAGAAATAAATGTTACAATGCCTAAAAACAACTTTATCAGCTCATGATGAATACAGGAGAAGTTGAAATGGAAGCTTCCTCTTCTCTCTCGCCGCCTTAGTGCTTTTTATGCCTGCAAGATTATGGTCATGGTCACTGAGAAAGAACACTCTCATTGAGGAACTGAGCAACAAGATGAGGATGTATCTCTTTGGACTGGCTAGATAAAACTATCAGCTAATTTAGTCGAAACAAGAAACGGTATAAAAGAGACAGAAGGTTATGTCAATGTATGACGAAACTGTCTTTGAACCAAATTATTATTATTTTTTTAAGTATTATTTTTTGGGGGAGTTTTTCCCATTTTAATGATAGAGAGAGACAGGGTGAAGGGGGGTATAGAGGAGAGAGACATGCAGCAGAGGGTGTTGAGCTGGATTCGAACTCACGACTGCTGCTGGTGACCTGCGCCCACATGGTAACGCCTTAACTCAGCGAGCTATACGGCGGCCCTGAACCAAATATTTCTGATTCAAGGCACTTCAGAGAAATCTTAAAAAAAACAACAACAACAAAAAAAACGCATCTACATTTCAAATTGTTTTAGTGGCCTTAAAAATAAAAATGTTGAAACTCTACTCATTACTCTCTTGTTGCAGTAATTAAAACTAGGAAAAGTAACAACAGTATTTGTGTCCTTTGTACAATAAATGCTTCAGGGTCAAACAAAAACCACACACCATCTTTGAAGACTTTTAAATAAATCTCCAAAACTTTCCCTCTCCCGTTCGCCAAAGACTGTAGGCTTCTCAGTTTTTTCTGGCAACGATCTCCAAGTCATGACATGAGTCCGTAAGAGTTAATTTGCTGAACAATGACTCTGCTCTAGAGTTTATTTTGTCATCATGCTGAAGCTCAGGAGCTTTCCAAGCTAAACCACTATTAGCTGCTTCAATGATGCGTTCATCTCCCTGGACTTACTTGGCTATGTCTTATCTTAACTGCTTAACCAGTTAATGCCACGGTGTCTACCTTCTCTGTCTTGACTGGTCACAAAACAATGCATCACGTTTTCGGTAACTATGATACATTCATACCTTTATTATGAAACGTGATTATTTACCAAAGCACAAACCACACTCAGGCCTAAAACTGTAGTGATTACATATTGTATTTTAAATGTTATAAACCTTTAAGTGATTTTAAGTATATGCACCTTTCAAAAACAGGCTACAGTACATGGTGGCAAAAAACAGACAATATTATTTATGCTTATACTGTTTCTACTTATGTTTATATTTTTAGGTCATATTTTTCTACTTATGTATATATATTGTACTGTTTATATTTCTGACTTTGAATGGGAGCAACTGTAACATAAGCAATTTCCCCTCTGGGATCAATAAACTATTTCTAATTCTGATATTCTGATATAAAATTCCTTAAACCTGAAATTAGAAAAGTAAAAATATATAAATAACTTTCTTTTCAGGCTTTATCATTGCAGCTAGGGCTGGGTGATTAGTTCAATTGTATTTTCAACATCATGAAATCAATTTCCACGTTGCAATCATGTGCTCGTTTTGTCTTGTGATTTTATGTAAGTTTTGTGTTTTTGACCTTCCCTAAATGTCCAAAAGTTCACCAAGCATTAGATGGTACACCCAGTAATAGGGATTGTGAGCAGGGGTTATACAGATTAGTTTTATGCTACTGATGATGTGTTGTTGAAACAGTAATCCAGCTCAGCATGAGAGAAACCACAGATTCAGGCTTTTTTTTTTTTTTAGCTGAGAAGCTAATGTTGTGAAACTACCATCTGTGAGATTATTACTGAACACCTTTAAGTTAAAATATCGACTAGACGTGACACTATCATAGCACCACAGACCTTTAGTTGGTCTTAAATAGCCAGCTTGCACCAATGCAGAGCAACTGAATCACTTACAGATGATGTAATATAACCCTTTTTTCAGTTGAATTAAAGCTAAATGTCAAGGAAGTCCACTGTTAAAAGGACAAATATTGTCACAGTAAAATAAACTTGATTGTGCTTTTTGTGATCTTATAGTCCTGCACTGTTAAAGTCTGACAATACAGAGTGTATTGTATCTTTTCAGGTTCTTATTTTGCTGGCTACTTCTCCCCTCAGGCTGGTTTAGGTCCACTCGTTCCCACATCCACTCAGCGTCTTTGTCTGACAGGCCAATCCAAAAGCTCCTGAAGACAGCAGTCAGACATAAAAAGCTGCCTGGACAACACAAAGGGTTTTAAAAAATCTTTTGCAATTCATCTTGTTCACTGCCAGCAAAAGCAATAAATCCAGAGGCAGTTGTCGAGAAAGCCCTTCTGGTTCACATCATGTATGAAACTCTCTCTAGGAAAACCCAATGAAGGCTATCTTACTATTTTATAGCATACTGTATACGACGACTGTTAGAACAACGTCCAACAGCATTTGCCCAAAGCATCCAGTAAATCAAAAGGGATTTGTAAGGATGCAAATCAAAGAGGTAAGAGCAGATCCATCCAGCATCTAGCCTGCACCTCAGAGAGGCTATTAATTAACACTACTATTACTTTGAGCTGATAAAATAGCTCCTGTAAGTCTTTAAGTCTTCTGCTCCATCTTTTGTCTTCAAAGGCTGTTCTTTCTCATTTGATGTTTTTTAACAGGGAAAACAAGAACAATGTCTTATCAATTACCCAAGTTCCTCCAAACATAAAAGCAGGTCAACTGCTGCATTTTCAGCACAGACTGAACTCCTTTGCGTGTTTTCAGATGGACAGAGAAAGATTACTCAAAGTGAAAGAAAAGAAAGAGTTAGCGAAGGAGGCACTGTGTGATTTTAAGTCAGTTACATGAGGAGAACACGTTCAAGTAGATGGTGGCGATAAGGAGGCACAGAAACAAAGTGACAGGCAGGCAGGCAGCTGTAGATTAAGCGCCATCCTTACCACAGACGCTCACATGCTCAAACCACAACACGTCTCTCCTCTTGTTTTGATACATCTTGAGCTACAACTACCCTGGGGGCTGGGGATGGGTGCATTTGTTCACTCTGTGCCTGCACAGTCATAATTATTCAGAATGAACTCCTGCATTACAAAGAAGTCACACCTCAACCTTACCCACGTCAGATGGGCTCATTAATGAAAATCAACACAACGTCCCAGCAAAGGAGTTTAAAAAGAGAACAGAGAAACCAAATGGAGCTGTTTTTACACGATTCACCTCTAGAACCATTTCTACTTAGTTAATATTAGGACAGGTACTTTTATTCACTTGACTCACCTGGGTTGTGAATTCTCCTCATACATGCGTTCCTTGCCCTCCTTGAATAAGCTGATGGTCTGCTTGGTCTTCTTAGTTAGATTCTCCATGAAGACCCGGAAGTACTCGTTGTCCCCCAGAGTCTCCATTTTGCCCTCGTAGCGAGACAAAATGGTGCGCAGGTACTGGTAGGTGTCTGGCAGCAGGTCCAGGATGTAAGGGGGGCTGTTCTTCAGAGCCAATTTGGGGTTTTGGCACAGGCGCACCACCTGCAGAAAAGGGAGGATGTGAGGGGGAGGACAAGATACAGTTAGAGACAAGAAATGGGTGCGAGAGGATAGACGAGAGGAAAGCAAGCTAAAAGATGTGTTCGAAAGTGAGTGGTTAAAGGAGACCGTCACAGAAACAACCACAGAATTATCTCATATGTCACTATGCATTTTCATTCTGTGATTCTGTAAGCCTTTATTTATATAATTAAAGACAGAATTTTGCGCGATATAGCTCCTTTCTGTATTAAAGCACTTATCGTTATGGCAAAATATTGTCAGTGGGCGCTGACAGGAGACATGCAGAGTGGAAAATGCCAACAAAGTTAAAGACTGAGTGGAGAAAAAAGCCCATAAAAGCCCTGTCAAGCTCAGAGCTTTCAGGATGTGGAAGGTCTACACCTTATGTAACGGAATACATACACCGAGTATGATGGATTTAATTCCTTTTGGCGTTGTGAGTTTATCGTTTTTACCACAGTCACACTACATCATTGTATCTACATGAAAAAGACGAAGGACGAGGGCACACCTGCATTTATCTCTGCTCTCACTGTGAAGCTGATCACCTTCATTTTTTATTCATTTACTATACAGACGATGCTTTGCAGACAGGAATGCTTGCACCTTATTATACAACTGCCACCTCTACAATCACACAGTTGGTCAGCACAGTCTGATTCTCCACTTTTTCAGCATGTTTAGAGAAGCTGTTGATGTGTTTACACTTCCCTGTTTCAATCTGCACATTCTTTGCCACTTCTGCCTTAAAAACAAATTCTCTCTGCTTAACATTTGAATATGATTGCCTTGCAAATTTGAACAGCTGAAGCACCGACTGTACTGAAAATGTGGATGAAAGCTTTAACTAAACTTCTTCAAAAAACACAAATGCAACACACACAGACACCCTGGCTCACTAACAATCATCACTGACTCAACACCACCGTTACGGATGAACAGCAGGATAATCATCTGTTACATGGTTTTATAAAACATTTTAACTTCCACTGCGTATAGTCACACTATGACGACTCAACGTTATACTTGAGTGAAACAGGCGAACTAGAGTGTATAAATTCATGTTTCATCCTCAGTAATGTTCAACCATTCCTCACTCATCTCACTGTTCTGCTGCACTGTGTCTGAGTCACTTCGTTGACCATTACAAAAGACACTGGCGGACAGCCTAGAACACTCTGTCATTAAGCTCTGTATGGACACGGTTGCTGTCATTTACCACTGGACGCATTCAAGTCAAACTCACTTGTGTAAGTCGGAGAGGCACAAAACTCCACTTCTATTCAAAATTTCATGGTGTCATGTCCTGATTTGAACCTGAGCTGATATAGCTTGGCTGTCAGCTTCAGTGGCGACCAAACAATTGCATGTCGACAACAGGACATGGCTCATTCTTTATAGACCAGGCCAAATTATTGTCTACTAATCACATGCAAGCGTAAGAAAGAAATATGGCAGGAACAGCAATACAAGAATGTCGTTTAGAATTCCCTTGCCTCTTATTTTTGAAAGACATGAGGTTGTCTTTATGGGAAAATTATACTTCAAAAGACTCAGAAGGACTTGGTTTTTCCAATTATCATCAAGAGTAAAACAACTTACTTTTTAATGTGTGACTAAATGTTCTACAAACATATGAATGTACACTACAGTGACCTTTACAAGTTTCTATGCCTCAACGATTTAAAAAGTAAGACTGAGTGCAAAATTATTTGTGTGCTGCAAACTTCTTTTTAACAAGCCGCAGATCAACATCTAAACAGATCTGCAACGTTTAGCTGCTTAATCAAGTCGTTGATTAGTTGGCTGACAGAAAAATAATAAGCAGCTATTTCCAAAATCAATTAACTGTGCTTTTTTATCTTGTGATAGTGAATTGAATATCCTTGGATTTTAGAGGCATGGTCAAAAAAATATCCAGTATGATCACCATTCATCTTAACCATTAGGGAACTGTGATGACATTTTATAACCCAATCGATTAACTAGTTAATTGAGAAAGTAAACAGCAAATTAATCTATCTATCTATCTATCTAGACATGTAATTATTTATTATTACTGTCATTCTGAGTTTTCTCGTCCCATTCAGATCTAGGATGCATGCCATGAAGAGACAGCTCATAAATCTAGACACCCAATAAGCCATGCTTCATACAGTCAGAGATTTAACATGGTAGGAATACTTGCTCTCAGTTTCTACTGAGCTCAGACCAGTCAGTTCATCATCACTGTATCAAATGCCACTCAAAAAGAATCAGGTCACACTTGACCAGTAGGATATTTTAAGCATTAAGTAGTACTAATTTCACAATTTGTGAAAACTGTGTAGCTTGTGGGCCTTCACTAGTTTCTGAACATTAAAGGTCAGCGTCCTGCTGATACTGAGTGTAAACAGAGCACAGTGCTACAGCATCAGGTCTACATTAATAAATTTTTAACTTTTCTATTAAATATAAGGTCACATATGCATAGTGGTGTTCGGTAGATAACAAAGATCACCAGGGTGCATGAAAGATTAGCACCAGGAAATGCAACTAGCAGAGTCTTTATAAAGCCTTGTCATCTAAATATAAATTCCCTGACAGCTTTATCAATTTAAATAACTTCAATTACCAAACTGAGATGCAACTGAAGTAAAAGGAACAACTTAAACTACTTCTACTGAATGATGTGCTGGTTTTTAGACACTCATATGCATATCGGATAATTTGGACAACTGAACTGAATATGCCTTGAGTTTCATTATCAACCATGTGTCCTAATTCCTTTACCCCTTCTCTAGGCCTCCAAATGCAGGAGATCTACACTGGTTATGTCTGAGACCAGATAAGACCATTGCCAAGGTTACACCACTAACATTATCATCTGCCACGCAAACACATGTACCCATAACTCAGTCCAACACACGTTCATGCATGCACACGTACAAAACCACAACAAGTGAGCATAACAACCTAAGTTAAGGCTTCAGTCTTGAAGTAAAATGTCGAGTGCCTCCAAGCTAAACTGCATTCCACTCTCCTTTCTCTGTCTTCTATCTGTCTGAGTCTCTCTTGGCTGATTCTACACCTGGCACAGACGTGGTAGATTTTCTGCATCAAGTTCAAGTCATTTAAAGGTTAACCAGCTGGAAGAAAACTTGGCTCTGGATGAATTTTTTAAATTTTAGCTGTAAACAGGCACTTTTGTACTTCCTTAGAGACCTCTCCTGGAACATATTTTGCCTTCTGTCTAGCAAAGAGAAGCAGCCCTTGTTCCTTCCCCCAAAGTTTTTAATTAAATAATACAGACAATGACTTTAACCGCATGAGAAAGTATTGTCGAAGTTGTGATTGCTACCACTGCCTTACTTAACGTTTAGACACAAAAAGGCCACAAGTCAAATGAATAAAACCAATAAGCCACACTTCAGCTTTGTAACTGCTACAACACAGAATTAAATGTCACCTTTCGTTATTTTGACTGGTAGAAGCACTAAAGACAAACTACAGTTGTATCCTTTCTACTATGCACCGTCATACTGGCACAAATGCAATGGAACAGCACAAAGTTGACATCATAAAATCCATATCTGAGTAGCATTAAGCCCTGAAATTCACCAGTGGTTCTGTCAAAATGTCTAGTTAAATGAGAAACCTAATCATTGACAATATTTCCTTACATAGCTGGTGGTAACACTTTTCTAAGTATGACGTCAGATTTAGATTAATGAATAGCTAATTAGCCTGAGTCAAGTAACAATGTGAGTGCAGAGACAGAAATGCAACATCCACTTATTAAACCTTTTGCTTTAAACTTTAATTTGGACGTTTGGAATTGATGGAGGTAGGTAACCTAAGATAAGATATAAAATGCTGCACACTGCTGAATACAAGCTACATACAAAACAGGTGCAAACATGTGCGCGGTGCACAAATACGTGACTCTATTACAGTCAGTAAAGTGGTAGACCATATTGAAAAGATAAAACAAGATAAAACACAGATGTCAAAGGAGGCAATGTCCACCTAATTTATAAACACTGTCTTCTTTGCACATCTGCTTTTCATCTTTTATTGTTTCAGTTCATTTAATATGTTGTCAAGAACCCACCTTTACTCAGAACATTACAAACAGAATGTTTAACTCAACGGCTTGAACAGAAACATTTGATTATTAATGTTTTATTTGCTGACCTCTTTAAAATCTTGTGATACAGGCAACTATGAAGATGGAAATTAACTCACAGTTTGGGCAAAATTTAACTTAGTCCTGTGTGGGAGGCTTTTTGAAGAGAAACTGCATTATATTTCAGCAGGTGTTGGTCTACAGTATATGCAGGGCTGTGGTTTAACTTCAGATAGCGCTGAGCAATATTTCTGGTGCTATTTTAAACCATGTGGTGGAGTAAAAATACTTTCAAAAGGTAAGACCCTAATTTTTTTCTTTCATCTTCCGGATGCCGCCCCTCAACCATTTAACTGGGTCAGAAGAACATAGTAAATTATTCCCATACTGTAAAGTGCAAAAGTTAAACTAATTATGCAGGTGTTGTCAGGTCAGCCGTCCAGTCTTGTCAGGACTGCACTTCAAGATGCAGTGATAGACTAAATTTCACGAAGCATTCACTAAGAACATAAAATAAGTGATAAGACTCATGTTTCAGTGTCACTTCTTTTGTCTTATCTGTGTGAAATACAGAACCTCCTAAAATAAGACCTTTCCCACAGACTCTGATGACGCAAAATTAACTGTAATGTGGTTATAGTAGCTTTGTAAATGTCTCTTATCATCACAGCTTAATACCAAGGCCTCAAATAGGAAGAAGAGAGTCAAAAAAAACTGTGTGAATCTCACAGGAAACTGGGGGTCAAACAGTAACAGCCTTTTTTCCAAGAAGTAAAGCTGTGAAATGACTCGCCTATATGAAAGAGCATAATTGGCCTAGTTTAATAGACACGTTTCTTTTTTTCTTAGCGATTTGTTAGTTTCCAAGAGCTGATAGACAGCTGACTGTGAGGACTTCTCACTATAATATACAGGAGAGGCTGTTACACTGTTAGCAGCTCTTGTACTTTCAGTGCACTGCCATAAATCCATTAAATGCAGCTCTTGTAAGGTATGTCTTCAAGCACAATAGCTTCTTAGTTAACGCAAAAGTTTGTGATAAACGAGTGGTCAAACAAGCTAACGCTGTGTACCTCGGTATGGCAACTAACCTAGTCTAGTTAGCCGAGAGTGTTAACAGTACTAGCTAACAGGTTAGAGTCTCTTCCTATGTCTGTGGGCTAACGTTCATGTTAAACTGCTTTAAAAGTCTCGGTCTTGACACATAAGATACAAAACAATAGAGTTTAGGTTAGCTAATTAGCTAAAGTTGGCTAACCATGTCTTCTCCCAGCTGTCTAGCTAACTTAACATTAGCATCAATAGACCAGCAGCAGAAGATTAGCTAGCTTATCGCTAGTTAGCTGCGGTTAGCTAGCTGTCGCCCAGGGCGTCCAACGACTTGTTAACGTTGATCAACACAAACCTTGTCCATCAGTTTCCAACATTTCTCCACCGTCTTTTTGTCCACGGCCCCGGGCTGGTGATGGGAGTGGAGGTGGTGATGGTGTGGCTGGAAGGCATCCTTCATCATTCCGATGAGCCCCCCGCCTTTCTTCAGGTTCCCTGCCATGTTCGGGCTCGGCTAGGGGCGGCCAGAGCGGCAGACAGGCGAGGCAGGGCAGGGGTCAGG